>VNJZ01008459.1:0-186673 GCA_008042795.1 Drosophila asahinai | reverse complement strand
AGATGGCCTCCGCCTTCATGCTGGCCCACCCCTTCGGCACGCCCCGCGTGATGTCCTCCTTCTCCTTCACGAACACTGACCAGGGCCCGCCCACCACCGACGGCCACAACATCGCCTCCCCGACCTTCAACAGCGACAACTCCTGCAGCGGCGGCTGGGTGTGCGAGCACCGCTGGCGCCAGATCTACAACATGGTGGCCTTCAGGAACGCCGTCGGCTCCGACGCCCTCCAGAACTGGTGGGACAACGGCAGCAACCAGATCGCCTTCAGCCGCGGCAGCCGTGGATTCGTGGCCTTCAACAACGACAACTACGACCTGAACAGCTCCCTGCAGACGGGCCTGCCCGCCGGCACCTACTGCGACGTCATCTCTGGCACCAAGAGCGGCTCCTCCTGCACCGGCAAGACGGTGACTGTGGGATCCGATGGACGCGCCTCCATCTATGTGGGCAGTTCCGAGGACGATGGTGTCCTGGCCATCCATGTCAGCGCTAAGTTGTAAGGAGCAGGAACTTAAAAACGAACCTGAACACTCAATTGAGATTATTAATTTTAATTACAAACAAAGAGATTATTACAAAAGAAAGATTTGGGTTTTCACATTTAAATAAGAGTAATTTATGGATCTTGCTTCGTGATTCAAATTAAATGTCAGAGCAAAGATATTGGAAAACAGATTAAGATTAATTAAATAATAAAATCCAAGGAATGGCATAAAGGAAATATTATATAAATAATAATAAATCCGTTCTCTCTGTTAATTCTTTTCTGCGCTCTCCGTTTATAATTGATTTATCAAGCATACGCCGCGTACACCCAAAGCACACACACGCACACACAGGAAACGACGGAAACGGAATAACAAGACATTAACACATTGAACAGCTCTTGGCTGGCAATTATTAACACATTAACAGGTCGCTACTTGGCTGATTTATTTGCACAATTCATAATTATAATATGCAGGCATCATGGGTAGGCGACACGTGACACGTGAAATCAATATGCGGCATAAAATATGCGCCAGCTATTTGTTTGCACTCCGCAAACATAAAAACAATGAATACATTAATGCCGGAAAAAAAGGCAAGTGGACTATTAAATGTCAAATTAATTTTCATGCCATTAAATGCAGCAAGTGCTACGGAAAACAAATATAAACACAACAAATATAGAACAATCAAACGCAAGGACGCCCAATCAATGCGGCCGATTCAAGGTTTGCCGAAGCAAAAACAAAGGAAAAACAAAGCGTGAACCGGGGGAAAAACCGGAGGAAAAATCGAGCAAAAACAAGTGCAGAAATGAAAGCAAAATACAGACCGAAAAAATGTGCATAAATATGCCGCAGAGTTTAGGGTGCGAGACTGGATTAAAGTCTTTGGGCCTCCTGTCTGAAGAGTGCACACATGGCCACGGCGCCCCGAATAAATATGGCCATACAATTTATCCAGACGAGACTTTCCACTGGCCACGGCCCAGGCCCATAGAACCCATAAAGTTGCTCTTTTATTTGGCAACATGTATTTACATAGATTTACATTGAAAACACTTTAAATGCAGGCCAATCAACGCCAGTCCGAGCTAGGGATGTCTATCGGGTGGGAAAATCCCATAAGATGTATGGATAAAAATATCGCTTTCAATTTCGAGGCTTATATTATTTTGATTAATTTAATATGCACAAGAAAACCTTATTAGGGTTAAAATAATATTGTAATAATATGCAGGGACATTAACGCTACTCAGAGCTATAGATGTCTGTCGAGTGGAAAAATCCCATATGATGTATCGATAAAAATATCGATTTTAATAACTAAAAGAATTTAATTATCAGAAATTAATTTCGATCAATTTTAAGTGCACAAAATAACATTTTTAGGGTTGAAATAAAAAACAAATATTTGCTAAAACCATTTATAGGTAAACAAAAAAATTATATTTGAAGTATCAATAAAAATATAGTTTTTAATACCCTAGGAAATATATAGATCGATAATTAATTTCGATAAATTTTCAGATCACAAGAAATTTTTTTTAGGGTTGAATTAATATAATAATATTTACTGAAACTGTTTTAAGGTAATAACAATATCGATAAAAATATATATCTTAAGAAATATATCGATTGAAAAATAATTTCGATAAATTTTGAGTTCATAAGAAAACGTTTTCATGGTTGATATAAAATTATTATATTTTCTAAAACCCTTTAAAGGCAGATAATACACCTCTCAGAGCTAGGAATGTCTTTTGTTGGCCGGAGATATTCCAAACGTATGATATTTTTATAGATACGTTTGGAATATCTCCGGCTTTCAGTATATTCGCGAACATATCGATAAGTTCACAGAAAAACTTTTTAAAGGGTTGATATAATGTAATAATATTAGCTAAAACTAATATTAGCCAAATAATGTCCATATAAATATTTTATTTTCCATTTAATTACAAGTAATTATCAATACCCAAATAATATCATGTATTTCGATAATAAATTTAATGTATCGATAAGTTTAACCATCGCTAGTCCAAGCCGAGGTCCTGGATCTCAAGCCCTCAACCTGGGCCCAATTTTCCTGGGCGAAGCCTGGTTAAATGACATGAAAGACCGATGCCCCTTGGCCCAAAACAAAAGTGCAACGAGGTCGAGAAAAGCACACACACACACAACACACACTCGTATTGAAGCAAACTTTGTGGTTAAAACTAAAGTGGCCTTTTTAGTATTCAACAAATACGGAAAAAATAAAAGCTGCCGCCGGGAGAAGAAGGGACTTTGGGAAAGTGTCCGAAAAGTTGAATGGAGATGGAATTTCGTTTTCCCGCCTGCTCATCTGCATTTGGCCACAATTTTCGTTTTTCGGCTTCTTTTCTTATTTTCTGCCTCTTTTTTAATATTTCAACACAATTTCTGCATCGCAATGGCACTGGCAATGGCAACAGGAGGAAATACATAGCGCAGGACTTTGGTTTCTTCGTGTCGCTCTGCGGTAATTTATGCATGCTGTTTGCGTTCTGGTGACTGTTGGCTTTTGTTGGTCACAAAATAAATAAAAGATGTCGCAAAAATGTTTTGACACGCCCGTTACTTAACCGAATACATTCATTTATAATATATACTAAATGTACTTGAATTGGAACTAGTTGAGGGGTAGAGTAAATATTGCATAATTGAAATTAACATTATATTTGCATAGTTTTTCTAAGAGGATGGGTTTTTAACATTTCGAATTTAGTTGTTTGTAACATACAGTTTGAATATGTAGATAATATTATTATTTTAATATTTATATGCAATAAAACAGCTTCCTACCATCTCAAAATAATATTTTCTGTACATAAATCGTTGTGATAAATCCTTCAAGTGCCGCCTTATGCCTACTTTGTGATCCTCGACTGCTCACATCTCCCGACTCTCATCCCTTTTGGCCTTAACTGAAATTATCGCCAATGGGCCATGTTCCAAGGCCACTAGCCCAAGTCCTTGGGGGTTGGAAATTCCGAGTCAGTCAGGGTCTTATCACTGAATTGGCAGTTAGACTTAATTGAATATTCAAATGGGTGCTGGCTCTTGCGAATGGCAGAGCTCATTGGGTCCTCTTTTTGTATCACTTTAATTTAAAGCCAAGCATTCGCCATTGTTTTGATTTAAATGAGTGTTTGGTTCGCCGCTTTAAGAACCGCATAAAAAAATAAATATTTTTTCGTTTGAGAGCATTGAAAACGTTATTAATGCGGTCACACTTTGCAGACTTGTCGTAATTAAATTATGCATTTTGCATTGTGCATATGAGAAAAAAGAGTGGCCCGGTTAAGTATGGAAATTAACATAAATAATTAACATAAAATCGCCATGCATTGTGGGCTTTGTGCAATCCAAAGTGTTCGACTGAAAAAGTGCTTTTTAATAGCAAAATCTGTGATAAATTTCAGATTAAACATTAAATAATGCAATAGTTTTGGAAATATATTTAAATTTAACTTGTGGATTAAATCCCTTGTGATTAAGAGTGCTCTTGATTTAATAGTCTGTGCTCTCCTGTGTTAGTTAGAGGCCAAAGTCATGCATGGGAATTTTATTTATATTTTTTTACATCCCTTTAGGACCGTTGACTTTTCCTTTTCTCGTTCTAATGAAAAGCGTTCAAGTGAGTTTTACTTAAGGACATTTCCGAGACACATTTCCCCCGGGCGGCAGTGGCCAGAGCATCTCAAGTGGAGTTGGATGCCTCAGGATCACGTTGCAGTCAAACATTTTATTTGCATTTTCACAGTTGTCCTTCGGCTTGTTTTGTTTCTCTCATTTGTGTCCTTTTTCCAGCCAGCTTGTTTGAGCGCTGAATAATGGAGATTGTGCTCGCTAGTGCAAAATGCAATGATTTAAATATTTAAAAAAGCGAGAGAAATAAAATGGAAGACAGCTTTTGTTTAAATGCCTTTTATGTGCAATATTGAGCCGGCGGCAGGCAGGCAATGGCAATTGAGCAATAAATCAACTCAAAATATTGAATGTTATATTGAAAATATTTTTGCTTTTGCTTTGGCTCCGTTATTGTTTTAGTCCTGCAAGCAGAAACTGTAATATCCTTCTAAAAAATGGTTTAGCCAGAGCTTTAAAGCGACCATAATTAAGGCACTCTTTGCATTTTCTTCCTTGTCCTTTGTCAACGTTAAGCGGAAATAGTTTTAGTCCCGAGAAGGCAGTGGCTGAGGGATACCCTCAAAAGTTAAAATAATACTTATTATAATATAATTATAAAATAGATTGTTTATTTTTTGTTTTAGCAAACACAAAGTAAAGTAATTTTCTAATTTTGTAAACAAAGTTCTTTATTTTCATTACTTTAAATAATTTTCTTTACCTAAATAAATTTCAAATATAATTATTTTGATAATATTTAATTATTTTTGAGTACTTGACTTACATTTTCACATAAAAAACATATTTTTTTCGTAAAAATATTTGTCTCTTCACATTTTTTTAATGTACAATAATATATGTTAAGTGAGTTATCAGAACTTTAAGAGCTTAAAGATCTCTGGAATTTATCTTATCAAAATATAATAAATATTAAGTATATAAATCTGAAATAGGTAAAGGTATTCTTGACCTTAAATATATAAATTTTATATAGTACATAACGAACTTTACCAGACTTTAAAATCACATCATCCCCATAAACTTTACAGGGTATCTCTAACCAAAGCCAGCGTTTTTGTTTTGACACCGAACAAAGTGTCCTGCCGCCTGGCAGCAAGTGTCGCCGTAGTCTCCGGTGGTCGGCGACCGGAAATGGCATTAATGCCTAAGCTGCGCGCCCTCAGCGTATATATGTATATATAATTAAATGCGCTGGCGACGCCATTGGCGTGGCCACTCCGCCTTCGTCTCCGTCTCCGTCTCCGCCACCGTCTGGGCAGTGCACCCTGCAAATAATTAGCACGGCTCCGAGTCCAGTGAGTAATTAAGGTAAGTCAGCTGTTGCCCTCGTCTCGGAGGCGCTGGATAAAAAATCGTTGCAAAAAGCGGAACAAAAAGCGCCCTCCATTGTCAACGGAAATTAAAGTTTAATGGGACGACGAGTTCCCCATTTTTTTAAGCATTTAATTTCGCAATGCAGAATGAGCTTGTCCCTGCTGGTTTTTCACTAACCATGTGTTCACAACATTTCAAGCTATTAAACTAGAATTTTACCAACTCGATGAGACACAAGCTGCACACTGCACACACACCCCGCACAGGGGAATGAGAAAACTGTTGTGAATTGTGAAAACATGGGAAATTTCGAGCTTTTCAAGGGACACACAGAGGGCGATTGTGTGTTTTTTTCACCACTGGCGTGTGAAAAGCAATTACAGAAGTGATTTAGAAAAATGTGCATAAAGAGCGGAAATATTTGGTCAACCAAATCTATTTGGCCATGTAGGTCAGAGGGCAAGGGAGTCTAGGAATAATATAATGTGACAGAAGACATGTTTTTGTATGAACTCGAGTTGTTAAATACTTAAGTTATTCGTTATTTCGAGATAAGTGCTGGGAAATTTATTAAAGGCTTTAGGAAATTTATTGTAGTATTTTTCATAGATAACTGAAACTTTATAAGGGGAAAAAGAGGAGCATATAAAATATAAGAAAATATTTATTGTGTTTATTAAGAAATTTATGTCTTACTACCAACAATTATAAATTGAACCTGCCCCCTTTTCTATGTAACAATTTTAGAGAAAAATATATCTTTACTATATCTAATGATCAAATTAACTCAACACCTTAACAAAAATTAAATAAAATTTAAATCTAAGCAAAGTGATTAATAAATAACTAATAGAAATCTTGCTTGATGTATAATGACTTTATTACCGACCAACTAGTAATCAATTTCCCTTCGAATATTTAATTAGGTAATGGATTTTAGCATTTATTGTTTTTACACTCGTTTGTAACACTCTTTTGTTGTAATTCATTAAATTGTCACTTAAATAGAAAGCTTGTCTCTTCCAATTGTGCGTTTTCGTTGCCACACATGTGTGTGTTTATTCACGGGTAAATGCAACAAACTGTTGCCAACAATTCATTGTTGTTCAATTAAATTGTGTTTGCTTATCTGCCCACTTCAATGGCACAAAGCCCTTTATCGGCCCACTGTTTTTGCTCTCCAGATTACGTTCATTTATGGGCTGTAAATAATTAGTTGATTTCACTGAAAGCCAGCAGCTATCGCGGAATGTTATAGCCACTGTCTGGTCGGCCATAAAGCTCACACATTTTTGGGGTTTTTTTTCTGTTTTTAACTTTTTATTTATTTGTTTTGAGCTTATTCTAAATCATTCTAAATCATGGGTTTTTGGTTCTTAGCGCCTAATCAGTAGAGTCGCTTCCTCCTAGTTAAGCTTCCAATTTGTTTGCACAACACAGCTCGATTGCGAAATTAGCACGACATTTTTAATGCGATAACGTAGCGAATTAGTCACGGTTCCAATAAAATTTCGTATTTCGTGTCAGCGCACTTTCACGGACTGCACCTCCAGCCAGATGACCACGGCGGCTATGGCCAGATATATGGCCACAATCATGAATATCTGCAGCGGGCTGGCGGTGAAGACCTGAACCACCAGCATCACGGTGCCCAGGACAAAGACGCCGCTGAGGAAGAGGACCATCAGGATGGTGGACCAGTTGCGGAACCAGGCATGCTTCTTCTCCGGCGGCGGCACAAAGATGGGCTTCAGGGGGCTGTACTCCTTCCGGTACTGGGTCTCGTAGCCGCTGGTAAAGTCTATCTCGTCATGGGACATCCCCGGAACCGAGGAGCTCGCCATCTTCTCATCCGTGTCCATTTCGAAACGCGTTCGTTGCTTGACTAAAGAGAGTCCCGCTGGTCTCCGAAAATGTTTAGGGTTTATACTCATTACATTGTGAGGGGTATATTAGACTTTTTTTTTTTAAATTAATAAAACAGAAAAATATTTCTGATTTGAGAAGATAGCGTTACAAATTTCCAACTGATCGATCAAGAATATATTTCAACTTGTCTCCCACAACCTTTTCTTTACACGGTCGCCTATAAGTGTAAGTGTATATAAATGCTTCGTGCTCAATAAGTTTTGTGCATTTCTATGGTCGGAATAAATTTTCCTTTTATTATTTAAATAAAATACTAAAGTTATAGGGTATTTATTAGTCCAAGCACTCAACCCTATTGCTCTTTCTGGGTTTCTTTCCATTTTTCTTGATTACCAATCAGCAGTGCCGAGCAACTGCGTTATTATCGCCACCTCCAAAAGGTGTTAATTGGGCCAACAACAAAGCAGCCAGAAAAACGTCAAGAGCTGACAATCTTTGTGTGTCGCTTCTGACTCAGATAAGATATCTCTCAACCCGAAGACGTAGGAGACCCGTCAGCGAAGAGCGGAGAATCCCAGAGTGACAAGAAAAGTACACAAAAATAAGAGAATACAAAATGTAGATTTAGTTCTAAGAACTTTATTGTAGTTTTTATCAATTCATGAAATCCATCTATTCCAAAATCTGTTCGTTGTGATAACAAATCACCGATAAAAGTGTAAATCTTAGTATTAAAAAGTCACTCACTCGGCTCTTCAGATATGTTTTTCTTGGGTTCTCTTTTTGACAGTAAATGCTCTCTTAGAAATAAGCTCTCATATTAATTTATGTATACACTTGTAAAGAGAATTTTAATTTTAATTTAAATTTATGACACTTTTTTATGATGAAATATGAAATATGAATTATGATGAAATTTAATGTATATTAAAATGAGACCCAAAAAATTATGTAAATTTCAAAACAATTAATGTCTTTAATAAAAATTTATTTTAAAATATAAAAAATATATATATTTGAAAGTGTGCAAATACTTTTCGAGCCACTGCCGCCAGAAGCTGAGAGGATCGTCTTCTCGGAATATTTATGTTTGAGTAGGAGTCTCGAGAAATACGTGACATTGTTTAACTCTCAGTTTATCCAGAGCCTTACAGCTGAAAAGATCTAATTGAGACGAAGAGCCATGGGGTAAATAAGAATCGGAAAAAATATTAATCACTTTAAAATTAATAAGCCTTTTCTAAAAATCAATTTAAGTGATGACACATATATATTACTGGAAGCACAAATCTTTGAAGTGGAAGTGCAGGAACATATTGCAGGTCAACCTGAGGAAAATGATTACGTAGAGATTTTAGCTGAACAAGAACCAGAACAAGAACAAGGACATCGTCCCTACAGATTTTTGCAAAATTGCAACAGTGTTGGCTTGTGGATATGCCTTCTCTATAACTTGTGTATGGTTTTGCTAATAGGTTTTGTATTTGTTTACAAGCGAAGAAATTAAATTGAAATGCCTTCAAGACCTCAAAAGTGTTATAAATTTCAAGTGGCCACAAAGGACATCAAAGGAAGCCGCACCGAAATCCGCTTACTGATCTGTACTTAAACTTTGCTCTTTTTTATTGCGCCAAACAATTTAAGTTGTTGACAAAGTCATCAGCATGCAGAAGGCAGCGGCTTTCAAACAAACTGCAGCATCAGCGTAAAAAAAATAAGAGACGAAGCCAGCCAACTTGCCTCTGTTGCATTTTTAGTTTCTTCTGCTGCGCATCGGCAAAACTTATACTTTGTTGCACCATCAACTCGGTCAACAATTAGGCAAATTATTCAGAGAAAATTTGTTTATTTTCTTATTTATTTATAGGGGTTTATCAGAGAAGTGTATGACATAAAATTGAATCGCATTTTATGATTAATTTTCCCACCGTTTAATCTGAAAATTTGTTTGACTTTATGTGAACTTTTATATCAGCGGCGCTAATCTGTTTTAGGAACGCTACCGTAAATCTTTAAGCCACGCACGATTGTGGCCCAGCTATGTGCACCTTTTGGCCAAGTCCCATTATTCAAATCTAAGTCGGCAGCTTAAAGTGAAAGCGATGGCAGGCAGGAGTAAAAAATGCAAAAAATAAAAAAAAGAACAGGAAAAAAAGAATCAAAATTCATGAGGCGATGCGCGCGAATTATAGCGACTTACTTGATGGTTTAAAGGCGCTCTTACCACCGCTTTTCAGTGGCTCGCCTTGCCCCGCCAACATGCGTTTGTTGTTGCAAACTTTTTCCATCAAAAGTTTCGGTTTTCGATACGCCTGCTGGTGGCAGCTTCTGGTTTCACCTCAGCTTCTCGATCCAGCTAGGGATGTTGTATATCGAAAGGGAAAATATTAACCGAAATATCGGGAAATATCAAAATTTTATCGAAAGCCGATTTTATTTTATATCAGAAATATTGATACTTTAAATTGGAGGTAAATTATTCCAAAGATTTTTAAATCAACATGATACCAAGTGAAAATATAAAATTTTAATCGAGAATAAATTGCATGGTATATCAATAAATATCAACAAGTTATCGATATTAATTTATATTCCAAAGAATATACCATAAATTAATTAAATTTATTATTTACTTAGTACTTATTCAAATATCTCTCTTATCGAGAATAAATTACATGGTAGATATATATAAATATATCGATAAGCTATCGATACGTTATCGATATTTATATAACATAATGGGTGGTTATTTATTTAAAGAGATTTAAATGAAATAATTTTATTATTACTTAGTACTTTTTAAAATATCGAGATAATACCCCATTTTTATCGGAAAATATCGATAATTTTAAATGGAGTTTATTTATTTGATATATTTTAATATTACCTTATTTATTTACTTATATGATGTGTACAAAAATTATAAACAAACTCAATTTTCCATATCATTTCGAATATCGGTCACAAAATCAATTCGATATTTATATATCGATACTTGCAGCCCAGTTCCAGCCCCAGAATGAGCTTCGGGAATTCAGCTTCAGTTGGGGAAAAGTGCCACTTCCGCTTTGCGTCAGTGCACACGGCTGCCGAGCACAAAAGTGTGACTGAAGTGGCTACCTTCCCGCCCAGCTTGCCCCACAGAGCTTTTCCCTCCCTTAGCCACGCCCACTTTGTGTGTGTGTGTGAGAGGCTCAGGTGTTAATTAACTGGGGGCGGTGGCCGGCACTAAATTTTAAAACTGCAACTTGCCCAAAATTAATGAGACTGACGTTTGTGCGAATCACGCGACGGGGGTATAATAATTTTGGTTTGTGGAGCCAAGCTGCAGAGGAAGCTGCTGCTGGCCCTTTGAAGTGGCCAAAAAGGATGGTCAGCAGATCATGAATATTCATCTTGGCCTGCAGAGCAGAGTCAAGTACTAAGCCATCAAATTATTGGGCTTTGCTGTCGGCTTTACACTTGTAAAAAGCATGATAATCTTACAGGATTTTAAAGAATTTTTAATAAATAAAGCAATATTTTTTGACCAGTATTAAAATCATTTAACAACATATTCTTAAATAAACCCTTTTAAAAAAATTAACAAAGAGAGGTCCGTTAACTCCTTAATAAAAGCATGATAATCTTACAGGATTTTATAGAATTTTTAATAATTAGTGCATTACATTTTGTACAGTACTAAAATCATTTAACAACTTATTCTTATATAAATTCTTTTTAAAAATTAACAAAGAGAGGTGCGTTAACTCCTTAATGAATTAAATGCATTTATCATTATAATAGTAATTGTGTTGCCTAGATTCCACTAAAATTCATGAAACTATTCACATAAATTCCATATTTTAGGCAGTCACTTGTGAATTTATTTTAATCTGTTATTTCAGGTGCTGATTGGCCTGGCTAGTTGTCCGGGTGCAAGATTAATTCCTCAAGCTAATTAGGTTAGTGTTTGAAATTCACTTGCCGTGGCTGACCCGCCTGTGTCTGCCATCGATCTCTGGACGGAGTGTGTGTCAACAAGGAATGCTGGTAGACGACGACGAGGAGGAGTCCTCGTATTAGCTGGCAAGTGAACTGTTGAGCTCAGTGCCGGACACTAAATCAATTGGGCCGAGTGTCTGTTGTGACATATCCAACTAATGATGATAGATCAGGCGGGCCCGGGTCCGGGCACTAAGTCACTCACACATGGCCGGACGAGGACGAGGTCCTGTTCTTGTCCTTGTGCGACACCGTAACTAATTTCCCTGCCGGTCACTTGTTGTCTCCTTCCGAAGCATGCTTGTCACAGACACCACTCCGTTTATGCTCACTTTACAGACGACACACACAGTTCGTGCTCATTATTTATTAATTGCATTTAATGCTGATGCAAATTGTGCACAAACTCTAGTAGTAAAACACATATGTCGGGCCTGAGGTTCTTATTTAAAATCATGTTTTTTCCAAACACTTACTGGATTTAATTGAATTTGTTGCGGATCGTTTTATCTCATAAATTAGGCAGAATTATTTCCGCAACTAATTCGGTTGGCGAAAGTGCGGTTTGATGCCAGTTTTTCTGGTCGCCCAGGCATTTGAAAACCAATTATCGGAGTGGCAGACACAAAATGAGAAATGTTCATAAATATTTGCCGAAATAAATCAACAATTATGCAACAGACTTTGGCTAAATTAGTTATACGAATTTATGACTTTTTTCCGTAACTAATTGAATTTGTGCGTTTAGCTTATTGATTATTTAAAGCAATGCCGGGTGCCCAGGGCAACAAGGTAAATTAGTAATTATTAAGTGTTTCTGTGAAAAATAAATTATGGGCACTATTAGTAAAAATATGTGGCCTTTGATTTGAATATAAATAAATATGATTCTTAATTAGAATACCATTAATTAAAGGACTGAATCCACTATTTATTCACTAAATTAAACTGCAGTATAAATCTTGAAGCACACACAAGAGTTTTTTTTTTTACATAAATTGAAACTAAACTTATTGCAGCCATAGGTTTTTTGTTAATTGCAAATTACATTTGCTCTTTGCAGCATCCGCAATCCGCTTAGCCTCTAATGCTCATTAAATGCAATTAACTTTCCACACATTATCGGTTGGTTTTCCTTTATAAAAAAAAGCTTATGGCTGCATATATTTTTATTTTACTTTTAGTGGTGACAAATTGGGCATCAAGTTTCAAATTAATTTAAAGCTATTCTGACAGTTAATGTTTTCCCTTTTTCGGGCTCTTAGTTTATTAAATTAAGCAGGCATTAAACGTGGCTGTGACGCGGCTATTTGGGTCATCGGCGCAAAAAATGCAGTGAAAGGGTTGGAATTTAATTAAATGCACGCATAAATTATGCAATATAATGGCAAATGCACTCTCCACTCACACTTTTACTCGCAGTCACACAGTGCGTATACGCAATTCCACACATATTTCATTGCCTCTTGGCGCTACCCACACACACACACACACACGCACACTTCTCGCACTCGCATAATTGCCAAATATTAAATTCAGCCCCCGAAAAGTATGCAGTCGAAAGTACGCCCCTGCAGCATTATTAATGCAATTTCCGCAGGCAATGAGATCAGATGGGAGCCTCCTCCTGGCCACTGTAATTACGGGTAAGTCCCGAGCAATAAGGGAGCCCTTCTGTTGGAAAGAGTTGGGTTTGGCATGGGCTTAAATCAGCCAATATATGGAAAGTGTTGTGGAAATCAATAACCCTAAGTGTTGCGTAATTAAGGAAGAAGTTTCTGAGTAATTTATTTCATTTATGTTTAAAAGATTAAAAGCGTATACTGATCTGAAATTTAATATTACTTATTTGTTTTCTATGTTTATATTTACACTTTTTATAAATACAATTTGGGTATTATATTTTCATTAAAATAGATTTATTGGAAATATATTAAAATAGATTTAATGGAAATATGTTGCTTCAAGACTTCCCTTTATTTTTTTAGCTCAGCATTCTCATTAATAAATACTCCTTTTGCATTTTAATTAACACTTTTCGAATTATGTACGCTACAAAGTAATCATTACCGAAAGAAATAATTATCTGAAGCGCAATAGGATTATGCTGCAATGGCGCCTGTCGAGAGCGGAAGTCACCGCATTGTTTGTAGTGCACTTAAAATATAGTACATAAAATATTATTTTGGTTCTAAAAAAAATTATTTCGAAATTTCTTTTAATTAATGTAATATTTAAAATTGTCAATCCTATCTTAATAATTATCATTTGTCAGTCTATATATTTTTTTTCAACGTGGAAATTCTATTTCTATATGGCATTAAGTAAATTCGTTATTTAAAAAGATGAACTTTTATTTACTAAAAATATCTCCTTCATGTTCATCTTACAAGCTATAATTCCGATTTAAATACAGACAAAATCCTTGTTTAGTTTCAATATCTTTGTTCCGTGTGTTGTCCGTAATGGCAATGGGCGTGTCACAGTTTCAATTTACAAGCCCGTAGTTCACACGCATGTCCATAATTTGGTCCGAAAAACGCACACACACTCGCTGGCAAAGAGCGACAATATTGCCATTGCTGGGCACTTGTTATTATTGTTGCTGAGTCCTGCCTCCTGCCGGATGCCTGCTGCCACTTTCCGTTGCTCGTTTGTTTCAAAACAGTTTGCACATTGTTGTCATTAAGGACAATCGAGGATAACGGCGGGGACTTAGGGGGATGCGAGAGCGAGAGCCCATAATAATGCCATTGTTTATGTTGTTCCTGGCCTGGCATTAATATCACAGTAATTTCAATATTTAGTCAACCACTTCATAATGTGCGGCTTACTAATGATTATTAATTATTGTTAAATGTTTGCTATCATTTTGGGCGCTGTTGTAAGTTGGTTAACCGCAAATTAGACGCGAATTATGGCGGCACTAGGCCCTGTCGAAATGATCCCTTAACAGGTACATACCCTCGGAGTAACCACCTTTTCAGCACATTATGCACTCCATTACCAGAGATCATCGATAAGATGCGGCCTGGCAGGGCCCATTTATTACGTGGCAATCCCCAATCCTGCTCACTAATTACGAGTATGGTGGACAATTAAAAGTCATTTATTATCTTGGCCGCGTCCTTGTCCATAACAATGAGTTATGGCCACTAATTAAATCAGCAAATTACAAGCACGCACATTACACATAAATTGTAAATTACAAATAATCCCCTCGAGGGGTAAATAAGTGCCTTGAAACAAGGATTTCTGAATATGTACTGGGAACTAACAAAAGGCAAACAAAACAAGGACATTTGTGCAAGTTAGGGGGTTAAGGTTTATTCACAAGAAAATTGCTTAATGTTTTCTTTAATTTGTCAAAAAACTCACTATAAATCAAATTCGGCATCAGTCCGTCTGTCAAAAACCCCTATTCAAATCGAAGCTTATCCCTGAACGCATACTATGACAGACTCTGACCCGTATTTAAATTTGAGCCACAAATACGTTCGCTTGACATTTTAAGGATATTTAAGCCTTGCCCCAAAAGATTTCCCTGGTTTTTGTTTTCATTCTGCATGGTAAGTGGCCTTTCCCCACACTGGTGTTATATACATATATATAATACTATTTGGATCAGCCTGCATATGTGCCTGCATATAAGCATATTCCCCGCACACACAGCTGGCTGCCAAACCGCAAACGACACCCCAAGGCGAACTCTGGTGCCAAGTCAGCTGCTACTCCTCCTTTCTCTCTGGCCCATCTTGGTCCTGATGCTGTCAACACTCCTCTCCCAGGACTGTCTATCACAGGGCTGAATGGGGAAGCCTGTATTTAAAGAAGAGAGCGACCTGTCTGCCCTGCCAAGTGGATGCCCTAAGTCAGCGCCACAGGTATGTGCATTCGGAGAGGTGCATCGAGGGAAACATTTTGGTTTGCTCTTTGTGGGAAAATACAAAGGGATACAGAGCTTTTTTACATTTTAATTTAACTCTCTTTTATATTTTATACATAATTTTTAAATGTGTTATTGCCTTAAATATTAAGGCTTTCTTTCTGTGGCTAACAAAACACTCTTCTTTTATTTAAATATTTTAAGATACATTTCTAAACCAGTTATGGAATTTGTGAAAACGCATTTTTAAAAAGTGATTAATAATTGAATAAAAAAAAATGTATCATGAATATTTTAATCTTCAAAAAAACATAAAACATTTAGGTATCTCCTAATACTTCTTCTACGAATTTTCTCTCAGCTTACGACAGGTGAGTGAGCGCACAAAGGGGCGACAGGTGAGCCTAGCATTTCACTCACTTTCCGTTGGACTTTAAAAACAATTTATGCAGCATTCCGCGTGGCGATGGAGGGGCGGGTGCATGCGGCATCTATGTATGCCAGAACTATATATGGAGCCACAAAGTTGGCAGGCGACTGCCTGCTGGCATGTCCCGAAAAAGGAGACAACGACGAGGACGACGAGGAGGTCCTGTTTTCGCCAAATAGAAGCCAGTGCAAAATACGCGTTAAATGCGCAAAGCGTGCGGCACGCGCTGAGATTGCCAGGAAAACGGCAAGGATACTCCGCCCCTTGTGCGAGAATATGTTGTCAAATTCTCATAAGGACCTCGGCTTTTAGCTGCTACCGCTGTTGTCTCTGTGTTTCTCTTCTTTTTTTTTTCTCCTTTTGCGGCTGCCAAGAGCCAAGAGCCGTCAAGCATATTTCAAAAACTCGGCTCCTGAGTGTGCTAAGTGCCTGCTTACAAATACATTTGCGTTGAGAGGCGTCTTCGTATTTCACTTTTATTTGAGTTTGCGTTTTGCATTAGGCATATTACGCATACGCCAGCGTGCCGCACGTCCCATGCATTATCCTTCGGCACCCCTTCGAAATTAGAAGATTATGATTTTTGCCTCGGCTCTAAGCCTGGCTAATGGCTTAAGCTTATGTGTGTTTCCAGCACTTTTTCGTCCGTGAGCGGTATTTAAAGTTATGCCGAAAAACTCAACTCCCCCACAACTAATTTCCTGCCAAAGCAGACTTCCGGCAGTTGTGGAGTGATGTTACAGGACTTAACTTGTAGTCGGCTTAATTTTTGGATTATGTTTAAATGTATATTTTGGGCTTAAATCTTTAATTTAAATTCTCATATTTTTTTAAAGAATTTAATGAACAGAGGGAAGTGTCTTTTTATTAAGGTTTAGGTTTCTCTTACATAAACATATGTTTCTCTAGATATTCTTAAAGTATCAAAAGCCGAGGACTTTAAGATATTTCTGTAAAAACATATCAACAAGCCAAGCAAGTTTTTGCCGAAAAAAAAGAGCTAAGGAAATAAGCAAGACTTGAAGACAGAAAAACAATGCAATATGGAGACCTCTGAGTTTTTGGCGAATCCCCGCATCCATCCACATTTCCATCTACATTTGCATCATTTTTATGCAGTCACGAAAACAAAGGAAGAAACGCAATAGCAGTGAGGAGAACAACTCACTTAAATATGGATTTTGTTGCATTAAATCTCTTGTTTCACTCTGCCACTTTGCCGGGAAACTCTTTTGTGTGTGCTTCCCCCGCTTTCGCCACAGCATTAGCCTCTAACAAGAAAGGAAAAAAAAAAATGCTTTATCGAATTTTTCGGGGGAAAAATCTTCTTCTCACTGATTTTATTGTTGCCTGCGGGGCATGCATCATTTATGGCTGGGATGTGTGTGCACACAAAACCAAGAAAATGCATTTTCCCATTGCTGCTGCCTCAACACTTGATTTACTCTCCGGCACACACACACTTAAGCGGCAATGTCAATGTTTATTGATGCAAAACGAGATTTTCCCGCTGACTGCAAAGAAAAATTGCCAACGCAAGTTTTTCCGTTGGCTCGTGTGTGTGTTATTTTAATCGGTTTATTTTTCCAATTGACAAATGGCTAGAATAAAGTCAAGGGTTTATTTTGTCACGAGATATGATCCGTGTACTTAAATCCCCTGAACCTGACGAAGGATTCTGCAGCGTTATTTTGCTTTAAGTATGTACAAGTGATTTGTTAAGAATAAATAGCAAAACTCTCTTCTCAAAGCACTCAAGTTTACCTTGGTTAATGGATTTAAAATAGTTTAGCTTTCACACACACGCAGAGCGCGCAGTTCAACAGGTAAGTTTATCGCATTCCATTGCAATTTTCTTACACTTTCCCCAATTGCATTTGGCGCCTGCAGCGGCATCAACACGAAATCAACACAATTAACAAACTTTACCAACAACCAGTACGCACACAAGCAGGGACAGGAACGGAAACGGAAACGTAGAGTGAGACTTTCATTTGCACTTCACGTAGACAAAGTAATCATGCTAAAAACACCGCAGCAGGGAAATTTGATGCAGACTAAGTCATGCAGGGAGAGAAATGTATTAATTTATGCTTCATAATAACTTATTTAATTTTATTTTGAGAAATTTGAGGGTATAAAAATCTTAAAAATATATTTAAGCAAAGATAATGTCAAGCAAAAAGTGAAAGCTTGGTTATTTAGGGGGTTCTGTCTTCTGCAGGGAGAGAAATATTTTAATTTATGCTTAAAAAGACCTCTTTAAATTTTTAAAAAATAATTTTAATGATGAAAATGTCTAAAAAATATATTTAAACAAAGATGTTGTCAAGAAAAATGTGCAAGCTTGGTTGTTTAGAGGTTTCTGTCTTTCTCAGCGTCATTTTCAGTACCCAAAAGGAAAAGCTAAATATTAAGTTTCTGTTGAATTTACTAAGTACTTAAATAAGTTCTGATGGACTTTAAAAAGCTGAAAAATTGTTTGTTTGTTTGTTGTTATATTAAAATACATGCATATATTTTTTTCACTGTGCGTTTCTAAATACTAAGCCAGGGAGACAGCTTTTAATTGCAGGTGCTTTGGGGGAACGCAGTGCAGTTTGCTCTTCGCCGGTTGCAGGTTGCAGGTTGCAGGTTGGTGTTCCGAGCTCCGAGGTTTTGGTGACTACAGCGAAACCGAAACCCAACGGCAACTGGTTCAAAGTTTTAGTCGGCGGCAAGTGCTGCTCCAGCCGAGTTAGGGCTCAGCCAGACCCGAAAGCAAACCCCACTGAGGATGCATGGCGGTGTGGAGGAGCATTAAAGCCAAGTGCAAACATGACAATGACAGGCAACAGGCAACAGGCGACGGGCGAGAGTGGAGCTCCTGGGGCCCGGGATGGCTAAAGGCGACAGGCGACAACAGCCAAAGATTATTCCTGATGCTTAAATTTGAGCGCGAGTCTGCCGGGGGTGGGACGTGAGTGAGATGCGTGTCATGATCATGCTCTAATGCTCATTGCGCAATCAGTTTGCCTTAACTTGGTTCGCAGAGATGCGAGCGTGACACACACAAATACGTCTTGATTCTGAGCTATTGATTTAAGCAAAATCTGTTGATTGCCAGAGCTGGGAGGGATGAGGAGAAGCTGAGGCTCTTAAAGTGATTTTATGGAGATTTTTGTATCAAAGATATTTAGTTAACAAAGAGCTCAGATAGCTATGGAATATTTATAAGGAAGTTATTAGCAACAGATTCTTTATAATTATTAATTTAGTAAAAAATAAGCTCAAAGAAGTAAAGAATATTTACACCAAATTTATCAGCAACCGTTTCCTTATAATTATTAATTTATTTTTATATTTTTAGAGCATACCACCTATCCATCTCCAATATCACTCATACGACCTGTTGAAACTGCCTGCCGCTTGGTTACCTCTTTCACCGAGTAATCATAATAAGTGCTGCCAGAGTGTGTGGACCAGGTGAAAATTAAGCCAACATTTTTGGCCCGAAAACAAACCAACTCAAAATTCCACTCTACTCCCATTTAAGCCTTGTGGGAAGAGCGCGGCTTTAAGCCAGCTTGCCAATCAATCGTGGCTCACGAAATCAATGCCACGTGCAACATTTTTTGCATTCCAAAAGTTCGATGAGTTCGAAATTATTTGCGGTAATTGTGTGTGGTCGGGTGTGTGGGAGCTGGAAAGAGTTCTGACATTTTCAGGTAACATTAATGCACATTTGGCTCCGGTATAAATGGTGATTTCTGGGGAGGGAGGCTGGAGGCTGACGTGCCTGGAAATTTAAATGCGAAGAGAAAATAAATATTTGATATGGCATTGAAAATCAGAATCGTGCAGCACTTATGTTTAGAATATTAGAGCGTAAAGTAAAATGAAAATCGAGTTACACAATTTGTGTGGAAAAATGCTGTGCTGACATGAATTTTTTGCTTAATAATTTTTATCATTTACCAAGCACTTAAAAATGAATAATTAATATTTCTGTTATTAAAATGGTTGAACATTTAAGTGAGAGTGGAAAATGTACTTTTATAGAAGAGCTTTAGATATTTCAGAAATTTTAAACTATTTAATTATTTGTTTTTGGGTTTTCCACAAAGATTATAATATTTATTTGGACTAACATTATTTGAAGACATTCAAAAAATCACTAATCTACCACTAGTATTTTCTCGTCATGTCTGCTGCTTTACCCCGATTCACTCACAATTGGGCTTATTATTAGCCTGAATATATATCCAAATGGCACTTGATTATTATTCATTGTCCGCTCTAACTTTATTCCGCTTTATTTTTTCGCTGGCTGTTGCTATTGCCGTTACTGCTGTTATTCCTTTGCTAAGCGCGCACGGGGCGTCAATTATGCTAACAACCTCAAACACTCATAATCACTCCACAGGCAATCGTTTAGATAAGAGAGCGCCGGGCGCGTTAAGTAAACGCTGCGGGATATGCGATGGCATTAGGGAAAAAACTCCAGTCTCCGGCAAAACTCTAGGCAGTGCGCGGCAATGTGAAACAAAAGGGCCAAGCCAAGAATAAACAGCACGATAAATGCCATAAACAAGACCGAAACTTTCGGCTCAAGAAGGGCAAAAGCAGCGAAAGTCCAATAAAAGTCACGCAGCCACGATACAGTGAGAGTCAGCAGAAAAAAACCAACAGTCCAAGCAGTCCGATTCGCTGGTCAGGAGAGTCTATAAAATAGCAAGTAACTGGGATATGGTTGAGGGCATTCCGACTATGGGATACCCGATGAGTGGCCTTAAGAAAATGTGTTGCATACCCAAAAGGCGCTGGCTTGGTTTGAAATATCTAAATATTATTTGTGATAGTATTTTTTATTATTTTATTTTTTAATATCAAAATTATAAAGCTGAAGAGGATAAGTGTTTGAGGTAGAAATTTCATTTCTATAGTTTACATAATACTCGAAGTGTAGGCCTTAACGCGATTTGGCGGACAAGCTAGAATATATTTTTCCATATTTCCAGCGAAATATTATAACCTTTGCAACCCCATTTTATTAAAACTAATATACCCCCTGTAATCCTCCTAATTTTTATAGCGGACAAACGGACAAGCTTAAACATATTTTTCCCTTTGCAATCCGATTTTACCAAAACTAATACTCCTCTCGTACCTGGTATTAAAAGCAGGATAACTGCGTGATACAATAATTGCTGGAAGGAAACCCTTGCGTACAATTTGCAACTAGGTGGCAACACTCGCCTTTTTAGCTCTTCCAGCTCCTTGGGCCAGCGTGTCCCGGTAACAACTCTCTGAGGACGAGATTTATGCGATTGGCGATAAGGACACTCCTCGGCCAACGAGGAGTCAAACTCAACTCGAGTCCTTTGCCGTGTAATGGCATTCGTAAGCATTCCCAGCGGCAGCTCCTTGAGGCAATGGCATTGTCCTTATTACACCCATTCCCGCTACCCCCCATGTCCTGGCCCTGAATCGGTAGTTGTATAATTTCCATTTCCATGCCGGCCTTTTGCCGCGTATTTATTGTTCCTTAAATGCTCATTTCAATTAACATTGGAAAGCAAACAAGAACTTGTTCAGTATTTATATTAATTATTCATTAACGAGCCGCAGTGGCTTGTTCAACACAGTATTTTTTGTTTACGCATTTGTTGCTAGTAACTTTTGCCAGTAAGTCGCATTTTAATTGGTTGTTTTTTTTCTTTTTTTTTTCACAGTAACATATTTATGATAATGGCTTCGTTTATTTATAGAATTACAAGGGGAGGCGTGCGAACAAAGGACTTTATATTTATGCAAGTTCAAGTTTATGAGTTGCCATAATATTTTTACTTTTATCGATAAAGTTATGCCTAACAATGTCTAGACTTGATAGAGAATGGAAATTTAAGATTTTCAATGACAAAAGTAAGTTTTAAGTTTTAGCAAAATATTGAGCTCACAACCACTTGCAATTTATAAATGAAAGCGATATCTGCAGCAACCAAACACAAAAAATTTGTATTCCTCTCCATCTGGGTCGATGGGAGTGGATTTTTCATCATTTATAACAGGGCAAAGAAGTCGCGCGGTTGGCTGGTGTAAAAGTTTCTCGCATAATTTACTACTGTAGTATGCTCTACTTAGCATTCCCATTAAGATCTCGCAGGCAACCTGTGTTGACCCCTAGGAAAACTTCACGGTGCCAACTTAATGCGGCTACAAATTCGCGCTATCATCGGGGAGAGCGCTATCGGCGTCATTCATCATCCGCTGCCAAACAATTGACAACAAGGACGACGAGGACGAGGACGAGGTGCCAGGGCACTAAACTCCGCCAAGTAAATCCAGCATTTACCTGCAAATGAAACTTTTGAATTTTGATTGCGTTGGCGTTCGTCCGGAGAGTTCATTGTTATGTTAAAGTGCTTTCTTTTTATCTGCTGTTGCTCTTCTGGCTCGCAACTCGAACTGGGTCGAGCCAGCAGCAGTGATGGGAAAGGTCAAAGGTTGTTTCTCATGGGATTTTTCAAGAGGTATAAGGCAACAAATAAATCGGAGAGGCGCCTGTGACGTATTTCTTTATGTTTCTAAGCTAGAAATAATCTGGATAAATGTTTGTTTAAATAATAATGATCTCTCCTTCAAACTTAGTTATTATTTTCTTTAAATTTATAGGAATTCCATTATTTTTTTGTCCTCCTTTATTTAGAAATTATCTCTACAAAACCCATCTCTAGTTCCCTCGTTCTGATACTTCATATGCAAAGTATTAGCTATTATTTTCCTTAAATTTATAGAAATTTAAGGTTATGGAATCATTATTTTCCATTATTTTTTGGTCCTTCTTTATTTAAAAATTATCTTCACAAAACCCCATCTCTAGTTCCCTCGCTCTGATACTTCATATGCAAAGTATGATCCACTTAATGCGATTTATAACGCTACTCCTTGGTAGGAAATAAAGTGGAATGGCAAGGAAGTCGACTAAGTACATATATATATATATATATACAGATATATATAAGAGTGCTGAGTAAACTATGCAGGGACTAGGAAAACGGGGTTCTCTGCAACAGCTGTATGCCGGCAACGTCTCCATATACGCCATGCTCGTTTGTTCCGCCTGTCATGGCAGTCATCTCTGCCGGGTTTCCACCCCGCCTCTGCCAGGACTCCCTGTCAGTCGTCAACGTTGTCGCCTTCGTCGTCTCTCGGCTTCGATGATGCTGCGCTTTCATTCATGGCGATTATGCCGAGTATGCCATTGTTGGCTCGGCCTTAGGAAATCCATTTGAAATCCCCAGTTTAGTGTGAATTTATACGGTGAAAACTGGGTTTTCTTTTTTCCTTTTCTCTGCCCTTTTTTATGCTTTTATTTACTTCATAAACTCGCTATATTTCGTTGTTTTAATTTAACGCCAAGAGAAAGTATAAAAAAAAGTGTAATCACCTTCCTTGGATTTTCCATCAACCTCCTCCTAGGATGATGTTACATAATTGTGCGCAGATTTCGTGCTTTCGGACTGCCCTTCGATGGGGCACTCGACAGGGGCGCAAAGCAAACTCGGGCACCGCGTCGTATGCGTAATATTGTTAGCCATTGTTCTCCGCCTCGTTTCCGTTTCCTCCGGGGAATTTCTATGGATGCGCGCGCGCGTGTGTGTGAGTGGGTGTGTGTCTGCAAGGATGAAGGATAACTGCGTTTTGCAAGCATATTTAAACACGAGTGCCAGCAAATGCAAGCAGAAGGCAACGTGTTATTCCTGCTCGAGAAGGAGGGTATTACAATGTAGAAAGATTACTATGCAGGACTCTAAATTAATTATATAAAATCTACAAAAAAAATAGATTACTTAAGAACCAACTAACGTCAAATTATAATAATTATTAATATGTTTCTGCGAGCTCAGCGACAGGAAAATGAAGTACAAATTCGTGTAGCACCGCAAGGAAATGGTCCCCTGAAAGTTGTCTGCCTCGCAAGTTACCGACTCATTAGCAGCTACTTAAAAACTACTCGAGCAACAGCTGTCAGGGGTCCTCGACTGCACACACACACCTGTCACACACCATTCGCACTAGCATTCACACTCACCGGCTGACACAACACACACACACACACAACCCTTGCCACACTCGAACGCTGGCAGGCCGTGTTCAAAATGTCGCATGACGCTGGCAAATGTCAACAGGACTCCACGTCCAGGTAAACTGACAGCCGGGTCTCCGTGGGGCAGGAGCTCGGGTACTCCTCCAGCTCTCCTGGCGGTTAATTAAAAAATGGAATGCTGGCAGTGCGCACACACACAAAAGAGGAATAAAAAAAAACCAACCAAAAAGTGTTGAGGTCTCGCTGCTGGGAATATGCGAGATTTTTCCTGGTTTAAAGCTGATGATTAATATTGCATTTGCCTTAGTGCTCTGCCCGCAGCTGAGAATTACACTTCATTTAGCCCAGGACTCGGAAGGACTCACCAGGACTGCACCTGTCAATGAGCTCATTAAAGTGCAATTTCGGGGAGCTAGCTCAGTGGAAATGGAGCTCGTGCTTAGCTGATTACGAGCTAGCACTTTATGCCCGAGTTTTTACATTCTCTTATTTTTCTTGCCAAAGTTGAACTGCATTTATAATTAAATATGTCTGGCGTCTTACTTACTCTATGATATTTTTTCCTCTCTGGGGAGTTAGGAGAATTATTTCAGTAAAACTGCAAAATGATTATGCTGATAGAAATGTGGCTAGCGGGAGGATAGAAAGTTTGCCAACTTGGCTAGCACTTACCTGTAATTTAATTAGAGATTGGCCACTGAAGGGAAAGGTGTCGGCAAAAAAACTTAAGAAATATTCTTGGTTAGGAAAAGTTTATCCAAGGAGTTGCCTATAATTAAAGAATAAGTTGCTGTAAATAAACAATGGAAATAATATTTATGCCATTATGATAAACTATTTTTGATATTAACTTTGTTTCAGGTTTTTAGTATTTCAGCATTTTATAATTTTATTAAAGTAGGAAAAAGGTTTGCAAAGCAAAAAATATTAAACTTAATTACTTGAAACTCATTTAAAGTTTATTTTCTTGATTTAATAAATTAAGGAATAATTTGCTTAGCTGTAAATAAACAAAGGAAATAATATTTATGCCATTATAATAAGCTATATTGACATTTCCTTAGTTAATGTAAATATATAATTTAATTTAAATAGGAAAAACGTTTAAAAAGCATGTAATATTACATTTAATTACTTGAAACTCATTTATAGTTTATTTTCATATTTTAATAAATTAAATAATAATTTGGTGAGCTGTAAATAAACAATAGAAATAATATTGATGATAATATATATATATATATTAACCTTGTTAATGTAAGCATTTTCAGGCTTGAAGTATTTTATAATTTAATTAAAATAGGAAAAGCATTAAGTTTAATTACTTTAAACTCATTTAAAGTTAAATTTCATAATATAAAGAAAAATTGCTCAGCCTTTTTATGCGTTTCAGTTGCAGATATTATTTTCTGACAGACCAATAAGATTGTCACAATTCGCCACATGTTCCGGACAGACCTGTTTTTGAGGTCGGCAACTTCAGATGCAGAACCAGCTTTATATCCTTCTCCAGATCCCTGATGAAACTTGTTGTTGGGTCAGTTTATTGTTTGTCCCGGGAAAAAGGGAACCCATGGGTAGTCGTAGCCGCCTGCTTGATGTTGTTTTCGGGATGCATGCATCATTGAAATATGTTTTTCGTTTACAGCCGCAGCAGCAGCAGCAGTCGAGGCCGACTGCAAAAATATTTTAGCTGGCGCGGGGAGGGTGGAGGGGGTGGGCAAAGGCATCATCCTGCGGCAGGTCCTCGAAACCGCAGCAGGCGGCCGACCTGAAACCGAACATAAAAATAAAAGGAGGGGCAATACATACCAGAGCGAAACCTTCATTAATCTTATTCAATGTCCGGCACATACTTTAACCCATGCCGGCGCACATATTTTTGTGTTTGTCCGCAAAAGGATGGATGATGGAGGGGGGAAAGGACCCCCTCAGCCCAGTATAAACAATTTGCACATTTTAAGTTGATTTCTTTTGCAGACACACTCGCATCCTGCTAGCCCTTAGCCCGGCAGCCTTGCAGCAGTCACGCGTTGCATACGTGTGTATTAAGTATACGCCGTGTGGTGTCCTGCGAATTGGCTTTACGGCTCGCAACTTTATGTGCTTTACGTGCACCGCACAAGCCAAGCATAAAAACGCAATCGAAGCGATTTCAAGTACATCTGCACATCATTGCGAAATTGTAATTTTAAATTACTCGCAAGCATCGAGGCCATCGAGCAAACAAACAATTGAGAGAGAGACGAAAATCAATTAGCCATGACATCTGCATAGATAAATAGAAATTAAAAGCTTTACGGTTTGACAGACATGGCCTCCAGGAGTCAACACTGCAACGGCAATTGCAGGGCATGCAGTTAACATAGCAAAGTATTTGGCAAATATTGGGCATACGCCATGTTGGCCTGTTGATTTGTGCATTTTGGCCTCAAGTGCTGCCAGATTTTTGATTGTTCTTGGCTGCTTATAATAATCGAATTCCATTTTAGCCTAGCAGTTAATCTCGTTAAACAATTATTAACCTTAACTTGTGGGAATTGCATTTAGTTTAAATAAATCCAGACTAAAATGTAATTGTTGGACTTAAGCTGTCTTCTGTTGCTGGAACTATTTGCAAAGTCCAAGGTACTAAAGGCTAGATTCCTTTATTTACAAATAAGTTTGGTGTTTATTGAATTTATGTATGAAGTGATGTGGAAATAATTGTCCATAAAATACAAGAAATTTATTACTTAGAAATAAATAGTACATAAATTATAAGAAATTATTTCCAACATATATTAAAATGTTTATTCGATTTTAATAAGCTGCATTTTTTAAATTACCTATAAAAAGTGTAAAAATTACCCTTCACTTTTTATGCAAAACATTAATCTCCAATTAAATAAATCCTACTTAATGTAAACATAGTTTAGTGGAGGAAGCAAATTGCATTTTGTGATCCCCCTTGAGCCTTTCCACATGGAGTATTTCCCGAATGCTCTTACATTTCCATCTTTCATCCGTTTGCACGCGATTTTCCTGGGGAAAAACTGGAAACTGGAATCGTTTCCTCCCATTTGCGGCCAATGGCGGCATGCAGTGTGTGTATTGCTTTCAAATCATCCTCAATCTTGCGGCTTGTGGCTGGCTTTCAGTCTGCGGAAATCAAAAGACATATTGTGCGCTGCCTGGTGGCAGCAAGTGCATCATGTGGCAAACAGATCCTGCAACAATGTCCTTTTCCCTGCCATTGACACACACGCAGCACTGAGGGAATCAAAGTACCATTTGAGGAGGGCAATATAATAATAACAAAAATATTCATTTTAAAAACCCAGAATGCTTATAAAGCTAAGCTTTTAAATTAGAATACAAAATATGGAAATACCTATCCCATTTTCCAGGCTTTCCTGCCGTCTTTATTAATTTAATAAATGTTTTTGATATCTCACCCTGAAAACCCCCATTTTTTTCTCTGTAAAATCAGGGAAATGCAGAGGGGCGGATGGATTGTCAGGCACATTATGGAAGAGAATGGGTTTCTCTGGCGTGGCCTGGCGCCTAACTCTAAAGTCACAAAGTCAATTCATGGCTCCTGCAGCCGACGCACATAAATAAGCCGGGTTAAGAGGCCAAAGGGGCAAAGTTTTGGCCCACTAAAAGGCTTTGACTGATGAGCGGTCGTGTGGCCAAGCCCGCTAGTTGATTGCGCATTAATTTGTGTGCCACTCCTTCTCCTGCTCCATCCTGGGCAGAGAGTCCCTTAGCCATTACCTCAGCGAAGCTCTGGTCTGGTCTGGTCTGAATTATTATTTGCTCAAAGTTTCGCCCCCCAGACAAAGAAATGCACAATGCAGAGCATCTTTGAGCAATGGGGAAATTGAGAGAAAGACAGTGCCAGAGAGTTTGAAAAGTAATAACAATGGCCAACTGACTGAAAGTTTATTACAATGATGATGTTGATGGCCAGAATGCATTAAATTAAATACAAAACGAAAAGAAAGCAGCCCGAATCTTGCTAGCTAGCTTTGTTTTCTGTCAGCTTTATTTACATCAAGTTTTCAATTTGCTTTCCGGCTCTTGTCAACATCATCCGGCCGAAGCGAAATATAGATGCGAAAATGTTCCCAAAATCCCATTCGCAATTTTGGTTAGTTTGTGGGGAAATCTAGAAATCTTACAGGGATTGAGAATAGATAATGAGAGAGAAATCATTGATGTAAAAAGAATATAATGTCTCAAGGAGCTTTTAATGGGATTTACTTGGAATACTTTTAGTTTTCAGGAATATTTGTATTATTTTAAAATATTTTTATACTTATTAAAAACCTTTTCTCACTTTAATGGGTATTTTAGGGTATTTTTATACATTTTTAATTTTTAAAATTTATGTTTTACCATTATCAATTTTAAAAATGTTTCTAATAGAATTGCATTAACATATAAGTAATATTTACTTATTATACTTTTAAATTTTAATTTGTTATGGGGTTTTTATAAATTTTGTAAAATGTATTTTTTACCCTTTCTCACTTTAATAGGAATTTAAAATATTTTTTTACAAATAAAATTAAACCTAAACCGTGGCATTTACTTTGACAAATCAAGAAAATAATCGTTCAACCAACTTTAATAAGGCTCAACTTAACATACTTTTAATTTGTTTATGAAGTTTTGTTACTTCTCACATTTAAATGAATTTTTAAATATTTTCCCAATACAAATTTCATGAAAATCGTGGCAGTAATGCTGCTGCGGGGCAAGTTCAAGTTCGGAAGCCATCGAACCCCGTAAAGCATGCCACATAAATTACCCAGAGACACCCGAAATCCCATTCCAGAATGTTGCATTTCGTATATTTGTTGCTTTCGCGTAATGCGATTGCATTTAAATTTATAGCGTCGGCAACAAGAGTGCTGCATATTTTCGCATATTTTTTCCCCCGACTTTTCTTCGCTTTTCTTTCGTGTTTTTTGTTTGTTTATTTTTTCGGGGCCTGCAATCAGAAAGTGTTTGAGTGCCGGAAACAACTCGTTTTTCTTGACGGCATAAGGGAGCAGCAGCAGCAACACGTCGCTGTTTCGCCGTACCACCGCCTATCTGCGCTGTTTGTTTGTATTATTATTCACTATTCGTTATTCGTTATTCGCGTTGTTGCTGCTGCCGCCGTTAGTTGCATGCATTTGCACTTGATAAGCAAACACGAGGCACAGGGCGGGGAAAAATCAACACAAGCCGGGAGCCGGGAGCCGGGAGCCGGGAGCCGGGATCCGGGAAAATATGCATGTTCTTGTTACCGGCAGATTTCCATTTTAGATGGAAAAGCCATAGTCGTCGTCGCGCCGTCGCGTTGTTTATATTTATGATTGGGGCGTGGCATCGTCCCTTTTCCCCCAGGATGAGAAAGCAATCGAATGTCACTTAATTGGCTTTTTATGCGACACACTTTTCGCCGACCAGCTGCTGAGAAGTTTTCCCACTAAATTTCGATCAAGCGCGGCGGCACAAGAAGTGCATTTGCAATTTTGGAGCCGCAAGGACATTGCCACATTAGTTTTATGGGGCCGTTAGTCAAAATAAAAAACTGCACAAACAAATAAGAAAATAAGTTTGGCTGGAAAAGTAAGTTTTTCTGGGGCCCTGAACAAAAGGCTAAGCAATTGATTGCACAGCGGAAAAAATAGTTTTCCTTAAGGGATAATTACTTTGAAAATATGGTAGCTCTAGCTTAAAAAATATGTTAAATATTCCAGAAAACTAATCTCTTAACTCTTTGTTTGCAGTATAAATACATTTTTATATTTATATTTATATTTATAAATATATATTTATATTTATATATTTATATTCATTAAGCTTGCAAATAAGACAAAGACAATAACCATTTTAAATATTAATTTATTGTATTTGTAACTTCAAAATAAGTTTAAATGCAACAAAAAACTAATCCTTTAAGTCTTTCTTATATTTAAATTTATATTTTTTAAGTATAAATAAATTTTAGAATTCTATAATTACTCCATTAAGACTTTAAACACTTAAATACATCTCCCTTCTTTATAAGCCTTAAACTTGCCTATCAGAAAAATATCCTTTTAACTATTTAAAATAAATTTCTAATTCCAAGTCTTAAAAACAAATATCCATTAGTACAATTGGCTAAGGGAAAACCCATTTCCGATAAATATTTTCTGTTCAAGTGTGTTGTTTGCATGGCTTTGACGTTCAGGCACTTGTAGTTTGATGTGGCCGTTGTCCTAGGTCTCTTGGCCTCCACTCCCCTGCTGCTTCTGCTCCTTCTGCTCCTCTGCAATTTTCGCATTCAACTTGAGCCAGAACAAAACAAGTTGTTGATCACATAAAGCTGGCTAGAGTCGAGACCAGAAAACACAGTGAACAGAGAACAGAACACTGAGCAGAAGCCCTCGGAGCGGCGGCGTCACTTCTTGTTTTCGCCATGGGTTCAAAGGTAAAACAAGTGGGCACGACATGCAACGAGGGGTTAAAGGGGTTAAGGGGCGGAGGCCACCTTCGGGCCAAGACTGAAAGCCAAAAAAAAAAAACGAAAAACAAAAAACAAAAAACAAAACATTGACATAAATACGTGAGCGCTGCTGTGGCTGCGGTTACAACAAAACTTTGTGTTTTCCCGTCGTTTTCCGTTGGCTTGGGAAATATGCCCTTGGAAAGTAGGTATTACAAATTGCTGATGAAGTCTGCCGGGAATATACTTGCTATATGTGTGGCGTTGGCAGAGTGGGCGTGCCGCATCGGAGCTAAGTTTGGCTGTGGCCTCGCTTATGGGTATAAAGTTTATATAAGTGTTTCTTGGGTTAATGCGATGGTGGAAGGAATTATTTAAGGGCAAAGGAGATATTTCTTTGATTAGGGAAGTTATTTTTAGGAATTTATTAATAAGAAATTTCCCTGGTTTCCTATTTTTTTACTATAAGAAAATACATAATGCCAAGCAACTCATGTAATTTAGCTTTCATTCAAGTAGATCTATATTTGTAAATATATTTAATTATGTCTCGAATTTCTTAACAGAAAATAATTTGTTAAATTTATGGGCATTTTACGTTCTTTTAAAAATTTTAAGAATGACTTAAACAAGGACCTTCAAGGAAGGACTTTATTTATTATCCCCTTAAGGACAAGCATGTCTTTTTCATATTTTAAGAGCATACCGTGTTCCTTGAGTAAATTCGACAATATTTGCACCTTTCACATTTCCCATTTTCCTTTCTGCTAACGACGTTCGTTTTTTCATATTTTTTCCACCTTGTTTTTGCTTATTAGTACATAGTTTTCATTTTTATGCGACGGCAGCACGAGCTGTGTGTTTTTTGTTTATATTTCTTTTTAACTTTTTTTTTGCTCCTTTTTTTGAAGGTTGCTTGCCGACGACGACTGGCTTTGTTTTTTTAACCGGGCTTGTACTTGGGCCATAAATTTTTGAAACTTGAACGCAAATGTGCGCGCGTTATTGTTGGAAAATGCAGAGCTGGAAAATTTGCTGTGAAACAACATTTTCGCCGCTGGTTTATGACATTTTTTGTTGCCGTTGATATGTTAATCGCGCTGTGCATGCAATTTTAGTATTATTTGGTCGTTTGTTTAATTTTAGCGCCACCTCGTCGCACTGAGCCTTAAATTTAATAGCATTTAATTTTAATTACAGGGCGAGCATAAAAAATGGCGAAACTATGCCGCGAAATAATATGCAAGGGTCGGAGAGGTAACAGCACACACACATGGGTTCTCTCACCTTTTCAAATACAATCAAAGGTATGCCCATATATAAATGCCTCGAATTTTATTGTTTTACGTGCGTCAAGGACCTTGGGTGTGTGCCCAGGAAGCTCATAAAAGGTGTAAGACACCCATAAACGCCTCTCCTCCTGCGCTGGGTGCGTGTGTATCCTTGTCATAAAATGTGCGTAAAACTTCCCTGTGGCATTTATTGATAAAACGTTTGGGCAATGAATTCCTATTCGTGGAAAAAGGCTTAAAGCGAACCAGAACAAATGTTATCTGCCGCAGGCGGTGGAAGATTGCATGCATTCCGGGCGTTTTTCTCGGTTTTCCCCGGGCGCATTATTTATTCGATAATGATTACTTGGGAAGTGGGTGAAAATTCCACTTGAGGTGGAGAGTTTGAGCCAAGTTCGTGGTGGGCTTAACTGGGAGAAACTCATAGGAAGCGGGTAATTATGGAGCATAGATAAAGCAATCAATTCTGAATTAATAAATATACTTCATCAAGCTGTAATAACTCCTTAGTTTAAGCTGCTTTTAATTTTTAATTAAGCTAATTAAGTGGGTTTCTTATTTTAACAAACAAAAAACCTTGCAGTGCAAGGACCTATATTTAAGGATTTAATTCTTAATAAATAAAGAAACTTTTTAAAGCCATAATAACTTCCTAGTTTTAGCTGCCTTTAATTTTTAATAAAGCTAATTAAGTAGGTTTCTTATTTTTGTATGGCAAAACTTGAAAAAAAAAAAACCAAGAAACTTTGCAGTGCAAGGATTTAAGGATTTAATTCCTAATAATTAATTAATCCCCAGTTTTAGCTTCCTTTAATTTCTGATTAAGCTCATTTCGAAGGATTCTTAGCTAGCTTAGATTAGAGATTGAATTCTTAATAAATAAATAAACTTTTTCAAGTTATAATAACTGCTTAATTTCAGCTGCCTTTAATTTTTAATTAAATTAATTAAATGGGTTTCTTATTTTTGTATTGTAAACCCTTTGAAAAACCAAAAAACCTCTCTCTCCCGTCTTTGATGCCAATGAAAACTATTTAAACTTTGCAGTTGACTCACCAAACTTTGTATTTTTTTCACCCAAAAATTTCACAATCTCCTCGTAGACTTGCCAGGGCCGCATCGCAGTCGAGAAACATTATCGTAGCTAATATCTGGCGAGTGCTATCGCCAAATGTCAATGCCAGTTATCTGTCGGGGCACAGATACTGACTGTTGGCTCCCCCGAAAAAAATTGATATAAAAGCTGCGCTCAGCGCAAAATGTCACAATCGAAGCGGAGTTTCAGAATGGATTTTTCAATAGTGTGGCTGCTACTCTCGGCCCTGCTCTCACCTGCCCTCACACCTGTCCGCTGCCAGGTGGCGGTGGCCTGCAATTCGCGAACCGCGCAGAAACGCATCGTTATCCGCAGCCCGGCAGCCGGCGAGCTGGCCAAGTTGGACGCGTGCCAGTACCGTGTGGCCCCGTGGAGTGGCCAGGTGTGCCAGCTGCTGGTCCAGTTCGATCGCCTGGAGCTGCCCCAGCCGCAGGTCAACGAGAGCTCTCGCCAGCTGGAGTGCTCCGATTTTGTGCAACTTCAGCGTTTCCGGCTCTGCGGCCGCAGCAGCGGCCAGCACCTGTACTTACCCGTGCGCGGAGGTCAGGAGGTGGAGCTACTCTTCCGCCTGGCCACGCCCCTTGGCAAGCAGTCCAGCTCCTGGCAGCTGACCCTTACCCAGCTTGAGTGCCCCAGGGATTCTACGGCTCTGGTGCCGCGGCAGCCGCTGCAGCAGCCCACTGTGCGTCCGATGTTGCCCTTCTTGGGTAATTTTCTGCCACGCACTATTTTTGGGGGGGCATCGGGCATCGGTTCGGGCTCTGGTCCCGCCGCCCAGCTCATCCAATCCCTGAGATCGCCCTCGCTGTCCGATCTGGAGCTGCTGGCACCGCTGGGCTGTGATCAGTACTTCAGGACGGCGACCGGCGGCATTGTGAGCTTCAACTTTGCCGGCGGCATCTACATGCCCAACGTCAAGTACTCCATTTGCGTCAAGGGAGCGGCCGACAGCGAGATAAGGTGAGTCACAGAGATGTTTTTTTTTTGGGGAAACAAGATATCACATCAAGTGAGGAATTCTCCAAAATAATTATCACAATCACTTCCAGCTACAAGATCGACCACTTTGACTTGTCGAAGGCCAACTCCGAGCAGCCAGGACCTGGCTACGACAGCGACTGCCGGAGCACAGTGAGGACTCCAGGACGTGTGTCCGACTACCTGAGTGTGCCCAACTCGTACCTGGTGTCCCGGCCGGAGCTGCAGGCCACCCACTACTGTGGCAGTGGACTCGCTGGCCAGGAGCTCATCGCCCGGCCGCCCTTCCTGCTGCTCTTCGCCAGCGATGCACAGTCGAGTGCCACAGAGACGGGCTTCCAGCTCACCTACACGGTGCGCAGGGCACAGGATGCGACGAGTCCTGCGGCAGGAGTGTAAGCCGCAGCAGCCTTTACTAAATCAACGCACGCACCGAAGTCAACGGGAATTGACATTATTAAATGCCGCTGTGATACTCGTCGCACAATGAGCCCGGGCATTCCATGGTCACTGATTTGCCTTAATTAAATGCCGGGGCTCCGGCATTAAGTCACATGTATCTGTATATATATATTTGGTATGTAAATAAATTATGGAAAGCCCAGTGGCATAAACGGCATGCGGTTGACAATTATGTGTGTACAATGTGTGTGCGTGTGTGTGTGTGTGTGCGGAGAGGAAACGGGTTCAATGGAATGCCAATAGAATTTCATAGTTGATTATTGTGATATATATTTAAACAATGTCCAGGCAGAAGCTATTTATGGGCTCTAACTGGGAAAGTAATGGCAGATACTGATTAGGTCAAGAGGTTTAATTAAATCATTTATGAAGATATTTGAGAGAGATTTATTTAAGGTTATATTTAAGTGTGATGATTCATATTTTTAAGGCAAGCAATATAAATTATTTTTTGCACACAAAGAGCTCTTAAATAAATTAAAGCGATGGCAAATAAGGTCAAGAGGTTTATTCAGATTATTTATGGAGATATTTCAGAGAGATATTTAAGGTGATATTTAAGAATTTAAGAGTTATGATTCGAATTTTTAGGAAAAGCAATCTTAATTATTTGTTGCACACAAGGAGCTCCTAAATAAATACAAGTGATGGCAGATACCGCCAGAATTTAACCTTTTCTGAGACCACTACAAGGAGCTCTCAAATAAATACAAGCGATGGCAAAAATTAGGTGAATTATTTAAATTATTTATGAAGATATTTACGAGAGATTTTTAAGGGAGTATTTTAAGAGTGATGATTCGAGCCATCTTAATTATTCCTTGCACATAACAAAAAGATATTTTCACCCAATAAACCGAGAGAATTTTGGCATTTCTGAGACCACTACAAGGAGCTCTTAAATAAATACATGCGACATCCCTGAATCCGTGAATATTTCCATATATAATTGGCGGACTGGTGTGACTTGTTTGGATATTCCGTTGGAGGAGCTGAATTTTCCATGTCTCCCGACCCCCCTCAAACTTTTTACACATGGCTGGCGAGAAGCGGATGTAAAAGGGGGGGGAGCGAAATGCAGTGACATTTTGATGCCGGCGCACACAGCTGCCACAATTGCCAGGCCATGTATTTTTAATGAAAATTTAACAAAATTTCTGCGGTTTAAGTGCGAAAATTGTTGCCAGCGTGTGTGTGCCAGGTGGCTGATCGATAAAACGCGGCGGAAACGAACGCGGAAGTGCGAATTTTCGCGATTCAGTTGATTGAAAACATACGCCAGCTGTCCCGATATGAGGCCTTAGGTCAGAGCGGATATGAAAAGGATGCTTGTCGTAAATTTGTGAGTATGTATGTAATGTGCAACGAAGGCAGGGGGACATGGGGACATGGTTAAGTGTCTGGTAAACACAGAATGAAATTGCATTTGCATCGATGACCCCCGAACGAGAGAACACTGGGGAAATTGCCTTTCAAATATGCATAGTCATATGCTCCGACATGCTGCTCCAGTATGCCTTCCTTCCCTCTCGGATGAATGCACTTCTTCCTTCCCATTTTTTGGCCAAATTCTTGGGCCATCTTTCGCCTGCGGAGTGGCCAACACTTTGGCTCGTTTAATGTTTCTATCCCCGGGCAAAGTGCTAGCCAAAGACGTTGCTTCAGCATCTTGGGCTTTGGCCTTAAAGCCTGGACATAACTGAAGCTTTTTCTTAGCCCAGCTGGCAAGTTTGCTGGAGTTTGCAGTTTGCATAATGCGTTCGGGCTTAATGCTCACTTCATAAAAGCACGCAATTAGAACGCTCGGCACACATGTCCCACATGGCGTATGCGTAACGAGGGGTCTGTGTTGGCTGAGCGCAGTTTTAAGTACGCAACTTTTGGCAAGTCAGTTAATAACGGAACAAAAGCCGTTTTAAATTTTCCAAAAATTGATTATTAGTTTGTGAAGCTTTGGAAACTGAATGAGTTACCTCATCGCCGCCGTATTAGGTTCCACACTGCGTATACGTATTTCTGCGCTGGCAGATGATTGTTAGCCAGTTGTGGTATTCATTTCGAAATTTTCAGACAGGGTAAATTAGCGAAAATAAGCCAACTATTCGGGGTTACTTTACAGCCATATTTAATTAGTTTCTGGGCTCTCTCGTAGCCGTATTTAGTAACATTCTGGTTTCAAATTTAACCCCCGCACTTATCAATTGGCTTCGCATGAAACTGGATAACTATAGCTATATCTATATCCTGTATATTTTCCCCGTTTCAGGTTTTTGGGAAAACATTTCCAGCCAACTGGAAAATGCAAATGCATGGTCGGGAAATTGCGAGAAAAGAAAAACTCCAAACAAAAACAACATAAATTGTTTCGCCCCATGCTTTTCTAACCGTAACCCAATTTTTATGAACACTATACGTGTGGAAAAAGGGCATCGGGAACAATTGCGGAATGCTTTTAAAATTGAATTTTTAAATTTTTTCAACAGCATATTTTTCCGCTGATTTTTTCTCTCGGTTTTGTTTTGGTGTTAGCTATGTTTATTTAAGCATTTTTTGCAGCAGATTTTCCCCTCTGCTGTCAACTTTGTAACATCTGACCCAACGCCAAAGGCCCAATGCAATTTGCGCTGCTTCTAAAAAAATAAACAAAAATACTGAAAAATAAAAGGAGATCCATTACACATGGCATAGAAAATTGTAACATAAATTCTGGAGGAGCATAAAAAAAAACACAAAATAGCGGCACAACTGCGGTTTCAACATTGTAGTTAAAATGTCACAAATTATTAATTGCCAGCGGATTTATTTAGCGTTCATTTGTGGGCGGCTTCCGAACTAAATTTAATAATAAATGCTTTAAAAAAAAACGATATTTTGCCTGGCGATGCAGTCTAAAATGTACATTTAATATTGATGAAGATATTTTTGGGGTGAATGGAACGTAACTAAACAAATATGCTTTGAATATTTAATTCCTTTCGGCTTGTTCACTTTTAAAATGTTTTCATTAAATACAAGACTTAATTTTGAGCTGAAAATCCGTGAAATACATCGATTATTCCATAATTTAATACAAGTTCAGTGAATTCAAGTTTTAAATAAAAACTGACCTTACTCTTAACATAATGACGGTCTTATCGGTGTGCTCGAGACACAGGCATTGCGACAAACTTAAATGCCAATTAAATAACATTAAATTGTGCGAAAAATGGACCCAACAAGCGGCTGTCCTGCAAACACGAGTCCTTGAGCCGAGAGACTGTCAACATGACAAAGGAAAAAATTAAGCAGCTAAACAGGGTTTTATAGACGGCCGGCAGAAATAAACAAACAGGCGGGGAGGAGACCCATGGAGAAGGGGTCGCGGTATCCTGGAGCCTGGAAAATCTGTAAGCCAAGGCAACATTACACTCACACTCGGACTTGGACGGCACACACAAAGCCAATGCGAAAGCCAAAGCCAAAGCCAACAACATAATCTACGGGTTGTCAGCAGCCCAAAAGACCATAAAGGCGGCCAAACGATGGACAGGAGCAGGGCCAGGAGCAGGGTTAGGAGCTGGGGATTCCCCGAAAAGGAGCGGAGCAAACAAATTAGTATGCAAGTCGGGCAGCAGATTAGGACACCGAAGTTTTCGCGACATAAACGGACAGCAGGCAACAATGTGAGCGAAGACGGGACGGGACGGGACAGGACACACACTCACCACTCACTCGTCCATTTATGCTTTCAAGCGCCTTTCATTTTTTTTTTTGGTTGGCGGATTTAGTCGAAATAATGAAGTCGGCCACTGAGACGATCTGTTGCTTGTTATGCTTACAGCAAAAAAAAACCACAGAGGCATTATACAAAATTATAGAGAAATATTAGAGCGCAGATGGATTCGGTGTATTGTTACCCATTTTTAAAAATATGGAAGCTATTTTTTTTTACTAAATAAAAATATTAAATTATAAAGGAAAATAGATGACTGCATTAGTTATTCAATTGTTTCCCATTGACTGCTATCAAAAATTTAACTTAAGTTAAGTTCAGCCTCTTATTGAGTTTATTTTTATAAAATGTTTATTGTGAATAACATATTTAAATATAATATATTTTAATTATAATACCCTCTAATTATAATATCTTCTTTAATGCCCAAGCTGCCAATCACAAATTAATAGAACATTTTGTCTTTTTCCTTCCCAAACATTGCCCAGAAAGTAACCGCCCCCACACGTCACTTTTTATGGGGTATTCTTGGCATTAAAAAAGTATAAAAATGTCAGGCAGTCTGCGTACCTTGACAACCTATTTCCAAAATTAAATGTTTTTGTTGCTGGCCACCTTTTTAGACTGGTTTGTGCCTCCATTTTTCTGTCGTTTCTTAAATATTTCATTAAAAATTCCCGGCACATTTGCTGTGGTTACTTGACGCAGAAAAGAAAAACCCCAAAATAGAATAAATCTTCAGCCCGGCAGTCAACCCTAAAAAAGTCACTGGCCAAGCCTGGGAATTTATAGAATAAAAAACAAACTAAAGAGAGAATTATTCCCAGTAAATTGCTATTATCGGACGTTTAATGTCAAAGGAAAATGTGTCAAGCAAAAGTGCCCAGAATTTATATTGAGAAAGTCTCTTAAATGTATGTAAATAAATAATAAAGTTTGTGTAAATCAAAAGCTGTCCAACGATTTTAAAAGGAAAATGTAATAAAATGATAAACTAAGCTGGCTGTGAAATAAATTTTATTTTTCAAATATGTCGGCATCCGATTATTTGACCTGCCCTTGGCAATTTGTCACAGTTAGCCATGCTATAAATTCAATTCTGGCAATAAAATATGCAAAAATGTCACCTTGTTTTTGCTGCGCAAACAGAGAAAATTGCATGCAGTATTTTTTTGTCTTAATCAATAGCAAATACGTCTTATGTGTTGACTTGCTATAGAGTCAATAGCATAATTTCCAGCAGGGAGGTAGGTAAAGGTAAATAGAAATCAATTTTGTGACACTATTTTTCTGCCTTTAAAAGCTATTTAAAATTAATCTCATTGAGGTGCTTATTTGTTTACAGGGGCCTGTATATGGATTTTAATGGCTTGTTGCCGAGCTAGCTTTGCCGTAAAATATTTAAAGAAATATTTGCATTTACTCCCTTTAACAATGTATATTTTATTACCCCAGTTCTGCCTGCCCCCGAATGAGATTTTGTTAAAGTTATGGCCGACACATACTGGCAGTCATATAATTTTCATATTTTCACATTTTCGTACATTGTTTAACTTGCTCCCTTCGTCCTTTCACAAACAATGTGTGTGCAAAACGTAAGTTTGCGTGCTTGCCGCATATAAATTAGTCGCTTATAATATTCTTTTGGCATTTTTCAAATTTCCAGTTCGGTATTTGCTGCCTGGCGGTGCCTTTTCCCTGGCGAAAGAGTTCGTACGCCATAAAGTATGCAGCTTACGTGCTCAAGGATATGCCGTCGCCGACGCAAAAAAAACAATTATTAACATATTAATAAATTTTAGCATATTTGAAAGGCCATAATTCTGTGTAATTCTAGATGCCCGCAGCTGGGCAACACCTGAACGAAATTGGATAATCCACGCCTGGGCTGGGCTATGTAATTTGCATTTTTTATGGCCCCTGGCCCATGGCCCTGACTGACTGACTGATTAAAGCCCCGAAATAATACTTGAATATTTCTGGCGATTAAGCCAGATAACGGGCACGGCTTTGTTGGTTTTAACTATCTTATCGGGGCTAGTTCAAGTGCAGTTTTCTTTCTTGTCTGCCACTTTTACTTTACTGCCATTGGCGTCGCCCTCGGGCCTTTGTTCGCGGTGCCATTTGTGATTCTTTGTGACGAAGACGCCGACTGTGATTGCTATGAGTCCCAGCAGCAACAAAGCGATTCCCGTGTACTGCCCGATCTTGGCAGCATTCAGAGCCAGCTGTTGAGGGTTTTTATAGTTAATTAATTAGTTTGTACGCATTTTTCGTACATTACCTTCAGTAAGCTGGTGAGGCTGTCATCCAAGTCAGCATGGATTCGCATGGTGAAGAGCGGTGCATAGTGATCGTAGGCCACATCTTTGAAGAAGCTTTAATTGAAATTAAATTGTATAATAATTAATATGATAAGTATTCATAAATAAATAAATAAAGTATTTATTTTTGGGACGTCTATCAAAAGAAAAAGTCCTATATTATATACCGACAGAAATATCGCGCTAATATCTTGTAGAAAATATCCTTTGTTTAGATATATTGAAATTTGAAATATCGAAAAATATCGCCTTTAAATATTTAAAATATCGATAAAAATAATTTTATTTAAATTCTTTGTTTATTTTTAACGACTATTATTTAAAGCATCTTGTGAACTTAATTTGTTATAGCCACTTTTTATTTATTTCCATCAATGATATACACTAAGCTTAGACTCTTCCTTGGCTGAGTCCGATATATCAAACGGAATATCGATTTATTGCAAGGTTAAAATATCGATTTATGTATCGGAAATTGCTTAAAAAATCGATACAGCATAGAGATATCGATAATAGGAATTTAAATTCAACTTTTAGTTTCCTCCAATTTGTTACATACTGATAAATGGCTTTCTTTTTGTAAACATATATTTAATCAAGTGTTCCTCTTGTGGCAGAAATTTATGAAAATAAAAAATAAGTAATGTAATCCTCCCAGATTATTCCCAGAAATGTATTTAACCCCTTTTCCAACTCAATAGCTCTCCCCCTAATTCAAGGATCATTTTCTACTCACTCAATGGCCTCATCTCGCTGCACACGGACGCTAATCATGAGCTGCCCCCGCAGGCTAAGCGGAATGCCCATTGTGGGCTCCATTATCACGAACATGCCGTGCTCCGACTCCTCGGGCCTCAGACCCGTCGTGTTCTCCCGGTAGTGCTCGTCGGCCAGGTAAAAGTGCGGATGCGACATGTAGAACGGACCGTTGTAGGCAGGTGGTCCGAAGTCTAGGACGCCATTGCGGGGACACTCGCGATTCTCCAGGCAGAAGCACTTAGTGTCCGGCGACAGCTGGCCGTTGTCCAGGGTGAGATTGGTGGACTCGTAGCGCCACACGGGGATGCCGTCGATGGTGAGGTTCTCACGGGGGAAGAGGTTCAGGTAGCGGGCGGCATCCTTGAGGAAAATGGAAGTGGGCTGGTCCCACCGCCTGTCCGGTGACCAGAGCTCCCCCGTGCTGCCATTGACCTTGCCGCACTCGCCCGGGTAAAAACCTAAGGTGGATACGGTTTTTTTTTAAATAAATATTTTATCATTAAACTCAGGGGCCTGACCTGTGATATTTTGTCCATTCCATAGCTGGAGATCTCCCATCTGGCGGAGATCGCCGTGACCCGTGTGAATGGTGAAGTTGCCCTCGGCCGTCTTGGAGTTGTTCCGCTCGTAGAACCAGCCGAAGTTGCTGCTGTCAATGGGCAGGAGGGGCGAGTGCAGTTGCTCCACAAAGTCCAGCAGTCGGTCGTAGTAGCCATCGAAGAGCCACTGACCCGCCGGGTGGGTCATGTGCGTGTCGCCGCCCTCGCGGTTCAGGGCGAAGTTCATGACCTTGCGCAGAATGCGGCGAAGTCGGCGCGAGTACAAGGCAGCTGTCTAAATCGGAAAGCGGGATTAGCCGGGATTACTCCACGTTCTGACAGATATTTTCGCACAGAACTCGCGGCTTACAAGCAGACAGCAAGGAAGCAAGTAATCCTTACCAGCGACGGAAAATGTGGAGCCACCACAACGTCCTCGAGCGAGCCATTCGACTTTTCCGGCAGAAAGTGCCAGGTGCGCTTGCCATAGTAGGTCACCTCCGGACTCTGCTGACTCCACACCAGATCCTCCTTGACTTTAAAGTCGCTGAAGGTGTAGGGCCCCAGCTGCTCGAAGTTCGGCCTTACCCCCGCCGTGTTCAGGTGCTCCGGATTGGTCCAGTTGAAGAGGTAGATGGTGCTATATATGGGCATGGGCGTGGTCACCCACCGCTTGTACATGAAGGAGTTGGGGCCCAGCGGCATGAGGCTACGGATCCACTGGCGGGACACAGCTGGCCAGGCGGCGGCCAGGAAGATACCGATGGCCAGGATCACTCCGCCAAGGCCGAAGACCCAGATCTTCTGTTGGCGGACACTGCAGCATTTGCAACACATCGCGCTCGATCGATTCCGGCAACTGCTATTCGAGCCACTTAATCCACTTATATTTATGGATCATTATATCTTGGGATTCGTTGGTGGGAGAGTTTAGCGATTAGATTGCGCCGGCGGACCCCCCATTTTGGATTACACCCCGAATTAACTGCTGATTCCTCTATTTTTAAATGTTGTTTTGAATTCCTCAGCAACCTAAGGCAATTCAGATAGGTCGAGTGGCAAAAGCTCTCCAAGGCGCACACCCTCAACTTAATTGTCGAGGGGGGCTCTCTTTATGAGTTGAGCCAGAAGCGGTTGAGTGGTTCCAGATAAGAAGAAAGTTACTCAAAAATCTATATTCGCCGATATTGGTTTAACGCTGCCTAATTACCACTTGTTCGGTGCACTGCCAGAAAAAAATCAACTTAATTTCGACTTAAAATATTTTCATGAGCTCGTTTTTTCGTTTGAAAATTATCCAGAGAATTATTATTAGGTTTAAAATATTTAATATTTTCTCGTATGGCATCAGCAAAGTATCGCCAGAAGTCGTCGCCTGCTTTTCCTGTGTATGTGGATTGGAGCTCTGCAAAATCTATTTCCAACGATTCTCTGGTCTCCACAAAAAGGGATTCAAGGTACAGATCGTTGTGATATACTTTTAACACCGCATGCAAATCTTTGTGGGCCAGTGCAAAGTTTAATAAATCCAAATAATTCATTATATCGCTCTGAGACCCATCTCTCAACTTGCAATCAGCAATGATATATTTTAATATCTCTAGCATGCAATAATCATTGAGATCTAGAATGCTCTTCCTGTTCTCCATTTTTTTTTTTTTTTTGTCTGCAATGACTCAGATAAGTGCTCACTTTCCACATTCCACTTTTGTTTATTGTACTTACATTTTGGATAATATATATATTATTAAAATGAAATTATGAATAATGAAACAGCTATGACTAAGTTAAGGCGCCTGGAAAGTTACTGAGCAAGAGAGAGCGAGCAAGAGAGCGAGAGTTAGGGAGCACAAAGAGGAATGCCAAAATGACGATAATTAATATCTGCAATAAAACTATTTTTTCAAATAATATATGTTTTAGCTTTGACTTGAAACTATATGAAATATTTTTAAATATTTTTTCGGTACCATCAATACTTTTCAAGATAATCGCTGTTGGACAAAAACTTTAAAAAATCATAACATTGAAATGGTGCATGCATTTTGAAAGACAAAAAATACGGTTACACTTTTTAAACCTATTTTTCATAAAAAATACTAGACTTATCTAGGTTCAGTATTAAGCGGGTTTTTAATGAAAAAAACTGTTTTTTAATTTGGTTTTGTGTTAGGGCCAGTCGATATTCACTCAAATTTGATTTTTCCATGTAGAGGAAGTTCAGATACATAAGAAACCAAAAACCTTAGAATGGTTCAAATGTGTTTGCTAGGAAAATTACTTTATTTGCATAGTTTATCCATTAACCGTGGTTTTTTTGCGCTTTGGGGACTCATTCAACAGCTTAAGGCCATTAAACTGGGAGTCCAGATTAGATTTACGAAAACTAACAAGTAGCTCCTTAAGCCCATTTTTGGTTTGCCGCACAAAACACATAATTTCCATTTCAGCCTCGCGACAAGTTTCAGGGGAAGGTTTTAATTGCGCAGACAATATTAGCGGTCATTTTAGTGACTTACCACTGTACAATCAGAAGTTAGGAGAAAATAAGATAAGTTACGTGCACTAAGAGAGAGAGAGAGCGAGCAAGAGAGCGAGACTTATGGAGCACAGAGAGGAATGCCAAAATGACGATAATCAATCGCTGCACTAAAACTATTTTTTCAAATAATATAATATTAATACACAAAAGCATGTAGACGCGAAGTGAAATGGTGAATAATTATTGATACTAGATATTAGGGTCATCATCTGAAATTCTAATTGCGCTGACAATATTAGCGGTCATTTTAGTGACCAATCAGAAGTTAGGAGAAAATAAAATAAGTTACGTGCACTAAGAGAGAGAGAGAGAGGGAGAGCGATCAAGAGAGCGAGGGTTAGAGAGCTTAAGCCGACAAGCTGTAATATCGGCGTAACGGATAAAGCACAAAGAGGAATGCCAAAATGACGATAATTAATCGCTGCAATAAAACTAGTTTTGCAAATAATATACATATGTATTTATTAATACACAAAAGTATGCACACGCGAAGTGAAACGGTGAATTATTATTGACCCAAGATATAAGTTTTAAATAAAACCCCGGTTTTTTTAAGAAAAAGTATATAATTAATCATTTAATTCGAATTCTGAACGAGCTTTACATTAATTTTTTACGAAGCCGTAAATGTGTAATTTCCTTTACGGAATTCTGACTGTAGCTGTAATCTTTGCCAAGCCCTTATGGACACCTCCGCAAATGCTAGACGTTCAGTGTATAACCGGAACTAGAGGAGAACGGATCAGTAACTTTCCAGGCGCCTTAACTTAGTCATAGCTGTTTCATTCGAAAACCAAATACATATATCAATAATATTTATATTATCCAAAATGTAAGTACAATAAACAAAAGTGGAATGTGGAAAGTGAGCACTTATCTGAGTCATTGCAGAAAAGACGGACTAGCAAACGAGCTCAAAAAAAAAAAAAAATGGAGAACAGGAAGAGCATTCTAGATCTCAATGATTATTGCATGCTAGAGATATTAAAATATATCATTGCTGATTGCAAGTTGAGATATGAGTCTCAGAGCGATATAATGAATTATTTGGATTTAGTAAACTTTGCACTGGCCCACGAAGGTTTGGAGGCGGTGTTAAGGCAATATGACAACGATCTTTACAAGTACCTTGAATTCCTTCTTGTGGCTAACAAAAGAGCACTGGAAATTGATTTTGCACAGCTCCAATCCACATACACAGGAAAAGCAGGCGACAAGTTCTGGCGATTCTTTGCTGATGCCATACGAGAAAATAGTAAAGTAAACCTAATTAAACTGTTGTATTCGCCACAATCTTTTCAACCCGATTTTCTGGATAAATTCCAAATGATAAAACGCGCTCTTGAAAAAAAAATGAGCCTTGGGTGGTTAATGATTGATTTAACTGGTATGTGTCCTAACATTATGACACGATTTTAACACCAACCAAATGATTTAAATATTTACATTCCCATTGTAGGCTACTCCTTGGATGACCTAGACAATTTTGGTCACATTAAAGACCTTAATTTAAACGTACGCGTGAATGCAGAAGCACTCGCAACTATCTGCAAGTCAAACCCGTACTTAAGAAGATTGAATATTATGACAACCGATATTCTTGGGAGACTGTCCGACATCGTGCCACATTGCCGCAATCTTGAGTGGCTTGCATATATGCCGAAGCCCGATGTCGATATCGCCGAATATGCTCCACTAGCCCAGCTACCGAATTTAAGGGTTATGGCTATCAATGGGGCCTTCAAGAACGGTTTCGTGCTGACAATGTTTGAGGCGAGACGAAAATGGCAGAATCCTGGAAATGCATTTTTGGATATTGTCTTTGCCGATGAGTTGCCAGAGTTAAGTAGCGTTACGCTGCCGCGAAAAAACTTATTGCGATCATTAGACACTAGCAAAGATATCAGTCCCACAAGTGTATATCTGACAGCAAGCTATAATTTTTTGGAGTTAACTGCTGATATTGACCAAACTGAGGAATTTCATGCAACCTTTACCGTAATTGGAGGAGTCAACTTCTTCGTTAACATAAAGGGCATTAGGATGCTAAAGCTGTTTAGGTACAAGGCATCAATGGCCAGCGAATTGGCTTCACGAATAAAAGCATTAAATGTTGATATTCTTCATTTGCACTGTTCGGAAGAGAACAGTCAAGCAGAGCTGGTAAAACTCTTCAGATTATTGCATCCAGAAGGCTCTTTCGCATTGATAAGACTTCAGATCAACGGTCAAGAACTAGATCAGTTTGGAACCTCTGAGCTCGCCACCTTTACCGATTGGGAGTCTTTCGAGCATTTGAGCAATTTAATCAATCTGAGAGATATTCGAATCACTGTTAACAAGCAATTAGGCGAAAGGTTTTTGCAGGCTCTTTGCAATTCTATAAACAATTGCCACAGGAACTTGTACGGCCACATTAAATGTACACGTAATACCTTGAATATAATAATTGTTAAGAAGGAAATAGCTAATTGATCTCTAGAGAAAATTAAGTAATAGCTGGAATGTTAAGAAATAGTCTAGGCAATAAAATAGAACAAACTCTTAACCATATAACGTTCTTAAAAATAAATTATTATCGCAATTTGAGATCCCGAGTTGTCCAAGATAAACTCGTTTAATAAAAGAGAAAAAAAAAAGATTATCCTGCTGCCTTCAATTAAATCAAACACTGTCTTTTCACCTGAGAAACTGTTATTCTTAAAACCATCCGCGATGTAGATGTCAAAGCAATCAGGACTCGACGTCACGGACACCACGTGCAATCGACTGGCGTCAACAACAGGACCCCTTTCCAGTGCCCACCTGTCCTTGGCTGCAACATAACCACACGCACAGCGACGTCCTCGCTGGGGACTGGGCACGGATCCATGCATATTGTACCAACTATTCACACAGAGAAAATTAAATAAATACAAATTAAATAAAATAGAATATAAAATTATATATAGAACCTAAAATAAAATCAGGAAAGACGAACTTACTTAGTTATTGCATTGATATGGGATGCTTCATCCGAGTTTTTCTGTATTTAATAATATTTTTGGGAAATAAAAGCAAGGTTTCCCCTGTTTAAATCCATTAATACAATTTCTTCAAAAAAAAAAAAAAAGAATAATTTTAGTTTATTAAGGAATATTTAATTTTTGTGTAAGTATTTAGATACGGAGTTCTAAGATATAATTTTCCAGCTCCAAGTTGCAATTTTCATGAGGTAAAATCTGAGACGTTGTCATGAGCTGACCTTGCAATATTTTTCTGAAGATAAATTCTGTTTTCCGAGTGCACTCTCCGTATACATAGGGATTTGTTCACCCACGATTAGTTGACGTTGGCGTATAGTACACACAGTACAGTTTCCGCGCCATTTGCTGTCACTTCGCCAGTTTGCACATCGCCAGACGACGGTGGCGACGACATCTCTGCCAAGACCGCTCAACCAGCACAGGAGCAGTATTTTTATTTTACTTTTCTTTTGTTGGACCAGCCTTCTTCAGGTTTTTTTTTCGGAGTGTGCGACACGTCCTTCGCTTTTCGTCCCTCGTTCCTTGCCCCTGCTAATGCCAATGGGAAATGGCATCCCCACGGTTGGCCGCCATTTCTAGACCGTGTTTGCTTTTACTTTTCATAAGACAACAAATTCGGCTTCGCTGCAATTTTCCGTGCTATTGGGCCTGATCTGGCTGATGAGTGGCCCTGCGTCCGACTTTTGGCCTAAAACTTTGCGGCTGCCCGCGCTCACGTTTCAATGCCAGATGCCGGCCGTGCATCAAGGTGGTCCGGACTGAGGAGCCACCTGAAAGTTCTTGGCCCTGCTGGCAGGTCCTAAATGGTACACAGGGGGAAATGGGGGCACTGACAAAGAAAAGAATATTTCATTTTTGTATAAATATTATTAGATATAAAGATTACTAGAATTAGCTCAAATTTTACACAATCTTTTCATTTGCAAATGAGGTAATAGAGCCTGCCGCTTTCATGTGGTGAAATCTGTGCAAGTTAAATGCGCCAATTTGGACATAGCTGAATTATATAGAGATTTCGGTGTAATATTAGTAAGTTTTTTTTGTTGTCCATCAAATATTTAATGTATTTATATATATTTTTCCTTGAAATTCTTCGTTAATATCAAAAATATAATGTACTGAAATTCAGTTTTCATGTGGTGAAATCTGTGCAGTTTTCAAATGCTAATTAAGCAAAGCTAAATTATATACATAGATATTTCTGTATTCTATATAAAATGTTTCTTTTTATTATTTAGACATTTTTTTTGTCTTGTCCCACAAATAGTTTCTGTATTTACATATTCCTTGAATTTTTACGATAATATAAAAAATTTCGTGTTTTTAATTATATAGATACTTATATTTTATTATTTAAAAGTTCAACAATATATATAATATATAATGTTTATTTTAATTTTGCCATTTCTGTTTCTTTTCAACAAATATTGTCTTTATTTACATTTTCCTGGAGTCTCACCTTTTATTTGAGCCTTGAAAAATATCAAAAATTCTTTCCAGTTCTTACTAGATTCCAAGTGAATCCCAGTTGGCTCCAGCTGTCGATTGGTCTCGGCCAAACGACAATTGCACTGGCTTCTATGTCCTGGCCCGGGTCTGGATGGTTCGGTGCCGTGGCAATCGCGCTGATTGTGCAATGCAATTTGGCCAACGCCTTTGTCTCGCCTCGGTCAGGCAATTGAATTGCCCAAATTAGCTCTCGAGTGGACCGAAGGAGAAGAATGGTGCAAGAGCTTTTGGCTTCGGCTCTGGATTTGGCTGCTGTTTAAATCGTTGTCGCTTTAAGGAGGTTCAGCGAAATTATGGCCCTCTCAGGAACGGGTTAGCACCCTTCACATCTGGCGCAATTGGACGCGAATAATTGAGCCTGCGTTTTGCGGTGGCCAGCGATTTGCGGCTTCGTTGCACAGGCAACCATTGTGGAGGCCACACACATGTGCCAGGGGATAGTTGACTGCGAGTGAGACAATATTGTGGTGGGGATATGGGATATACAGAGTCCTTAAAGCAAAGGCTCTATTATCTTGTATTAATAATAAAGCGAATGGGAGACTTTCGTATAGCAACTATTGGAAATATATTTATTTTACTTGAAGAAACATTAAATTTTATTTTTAAAATTTCCCAAAACTATTTCTATTGGTATCTTCTTATACTCTGCACATTTTAATCAACTTAAAATCTTAATTTTCTATTAAAAAGGAAAGCAAGCACCACTCTGGGGGCTCCTTTTTGTGGGTCAAGCCGCATAGTTAATTGAATTTAATTACACTTTACGTTTTCTTAACAGAACCTTAAGCACAGCTCGCTTTTACAACATACCATATTGCCATCAGGACGAGCTTGTATCAACGCCTCTCGGAAAGTTCACTTGTAATGTATTTAAATGAGAGACAAGCCCATAACCAGCGCCGTTTTCCCGCTGGCCCACACGTCGTGAGTGCGAAAGTTTTGCTATTATTAAGGGCCTCATTGTCGGTTTTGTTGGACCCTCGGCGACTGTCCGCCGCCATGTAACGCCCCCTCTACTCTACGCCATTTTCCACCGCCCCCCATACACCCACACACACACACACACACACACACACACACACGAGTGTGGGGAAAAGCCCGGGAAACCTGCACACACTTTGCCGACTGTCCCGGCCCCCCCAAACCACACAATAAAGAACAATATATTTCACACAACTTTGTTCATATTTTTAATGCCAGGAGTATAATAATTACGTTCATTGACTTTGTTAAGTAGCCTACTTTATGCTAATGTGATTTCATTGCACAAACTGGAACTGGAAATGGCCAAAATGGTTGGGGGGTTTCCCCGGAGCTTTGTCTCGAATATTTTAACATAATTGAATGTGCAGAGAGACTTTAAGTGACAGTTTCTGCTGGAGTTCTGCAGAAGAGCTCAGACTTCATTATTTACTCAACCGGGTTTTGTGATGATTGAGCAAATAATTTCGACATGTCACGAGTTCCTTTTATTTTATTTTTAGGCATTTTTAATGCAGTTCTAGCTTAGAAAATTTTTATTTAAGAAAAATATATATTTCCAGGGTCTGAAATTAATAAAATTAAACTTATAAATTATTTGTCGAATTAAAGGCGTTGCTTAATTAAATAAATTCAATTACATATTGTATAGAAAGTTAAAGACAATTAAATTGAGCTTATATTAGTTTTAATAAGAAAATATAGGTATTTCCAGGGTCTGAAATTTCTAGTAAATACTTGTACGATTTTTACTGTGTTAAAGGCATTCATAATTTCAATAATTTCAAAAATAAATTGTTTAGAATGTAAAGACAATTAAATCAAGCTTAAGTAAATTTTAAATAGGATTAAATAGGATTAAGACATTTCCTAATTTCATTAAAAATGGTAATAAATTTATTATAAAGCTTAATTCAATTAAACAAATATTAATATAATTTAAAAACTGTCTTTTTACTAACTGGACACTGCACATAAAATAATCACCCCACTAAAGTATACCTACAAATATTATATTTGGAATTTATACTCTACCTAAACCTAATTTAGAATAGGAATATTTAAAAAGCCGCAAACCTTTCCAAACTTTCCCATTTAGGGACCACAATGCAATCAGGGCAGGGCTCTTATCACCGCTTAGCAGAGGACCGTAAAAGCCTCAATTAAATTAAAAAGAATTACGTAAACAGGGAAGGCAAAAGACCGGGGTTGGCAGCACGTAATATTTCTGTATAAATGCGTCACTTTTTGGAAGTGAAAAGGCGACAAACCAAAAAATACGCAGGCTGTATCGATTTGGTTGTCTATTTTCGGGCCCAGCATTGCTAATACGCCGTGTTGTACCATCGATTTTCCTCTTCGGCTGCAATGTCAATATCAAAGACGCGCTGCGCCACAAGGCAAGGGAAGCCGTAGTAGGAAACTGCCAGAGAACTGCTGAATTTCCACAGAGTTCGTAGCGCTAATTGAATTTGCAGGTGCGACACGGCCAGGTATAAAGGCCGGATTGCCAATGAGCGCTAATTAATAGCCAAGCGGCCAACGCAACGCGGCGTATCCCGAGACAGACGAGCGCGGAACGTTGAACTTATAATAATATTTATATAATAATCATAAATAATATTTTTTATTTGCGGAGAAACTAAAGAGAAACAGCTTCAAAATGGTGGTCAACTTCAAGGTGTTCAAGAAGTGTTCCCCGAACAACATGATCACGCTGTACATGAACAGGCGTGAATTTGTGGATTCCGTGACGCAGGTGGAGCCAATCGGTGGGTATCGGGAACCAATGGAGCTACAAGTGCTGAATAAAAATATATTTATACATAATGGCAGTAATTTAGGCATGTCTTTAAAGTTTTCAAGTCACTACAGGTGACTAGAGAGCTCTGGGCTCCCAAAAGTAGGCTCCGAAAAGGAATGCTTCGGGGGCCCAGAGAATATCAAGGCCATACACTTGGACATAATTAAATTCTGGCATAATTTATGCAGGCCAAGATGCCAGCGAATTAACAACAAGACCGGCTTATTAGTTACGTGACCGAGCAGGCCCCGTTGCGGAACTTTACCTTTCGTAATCCGTAATCTTCGATTAATTAGCATCCTTGGACCATTTGCAGATGGAATCGTGGTGCTGGACGACGAGTACGTGCGCCAGAACCGCAAGATCTTCGTGCAGTTGGTGTGCAACTTCCGGTATGGACGCGAGGACGACGAGATGATCGGGCTGCGGTTCCAGAAGGAGCTCACCCTGGTCTCCCAGCAGGTGTGCCCGCCCCAGAAGCAGGACATCCAGCTGACCAAGATGCAGGAGCGCCTGCTGAAGAAGCTGGGCTCCAACGCCTATCCCTTTGTGATGCAGATGCCGCCCAGCTCGCCGGCCTCGGTGGTCCTCCAGCAGCGGGCGAGTGACGAGAGCCAGCCGTGCGGCGTCCAGTACTTTGTGAAGATCTTCACCGGGGACAGCGACTGCGATCGCTCGCATCGCCGCAGCACCATCAACCTGGGCATCCGGAAGGTGCAGTATGCCCCCACCAAGCAGGGCATCCAGCCCTGCACCGTGGTCCGCAAGGACTTCCTCCTGTCGCCCGGCGAACTCGAACTGGAGGTCACACTCGACAAGCAGCTGTACCATCACGGCGAGAAGATCTCGGTCAACATCTGCGTGCGGAACAACTCGAACAAGGTGGTCAAGAAGGTGAAGGCCATGGTGCAGCAGGGCGTCGATGTGGTGCTCTTCCAAAACGGCCAGTTCCGCAACACGATCGCCTTCATGGAGACCAGCGAGGGCTGCCCCCTGAATCCGGGCTCCAGCCTGCAGAAGGTCATGTACCTGGTGCCCACGCTGGTGGCCAACTGTGACCGTGCCGGCATCGCGGTCGAGGGCGACATCAAGCGCAAGGACACCGCTCTGGCCTCGACCACACTGTGAGTAAAATATCCTTATTTAATGATTTAATTTAAATTATTTTTATTACTAATTTCTCCCTTTAGGATTGCCAGCCAGGATGCCAGGGATGCCTTTGGCATTATTGTGTCCTATGCTGTGAAAGTCAAGCTCTTCCTGGGCGCCCTTGGCGGCGAGCTCTGCGCTGAGCTGCCCTTCATCCTGATGCACCCAAAGGTTAGTTGTGAACAATTATATATTATATATTAGTATACATGTTATTAATTAATGTGCTTTTCCCCAGCCAAGCCGCAAGGCCCAACTGGAAGCCGAGGGCTCCATTGAGGCCTAGGTGTATAATGGCTACCTCAACCGAAGACAAAATGGCGTATTAACCTTTAAAAAATGCTGATGTTGCTGAGATGTTCTGAACTGCAGTCGTCGTACTTTTCCTATATATCAATCAACCAATATCCATATATGTGTGTATGTGTATAATTATAGCTCGACAAACAATTAACTATGAACAAAGAACAACAAATATTTATATTAAACAAAATAAAGAAAAAAATATAAATATATGGCTCGGAAATGATGTGAAAACTTATTTAAAATTTAACTGCAGATTTTATTAATTTCTAAAAAATACCTAAGACTCAAACCCCTTGCAAGCATCTCCCTCCCACATTCTGGGCATTTATTAATCAACATTTAGTATTTGCTAATATGCTAGATTTTGTTGATTATGCATTTATTGGAGTGCAATGGGGAAATCAACAGTGGCAGGCACATTCTATTGAAATACTAAACTCCGGTCTTGGCTTTTGTGGCTAACTAATTTCAATTATTGCTAGTCTCAGAAGCTGACTGGCAATATGCATTTAATTTTGGCAACCGAGCCAGCCAGAAGCCTATTAAATGCGGTGTCTATTACGGAGCACTGTGTTTAGTGGCAAGTTAATTTCAAGGTTGCTTGTTTAGTCCGAAATTCGTCGCTGTCAGGCAGCCATTCTTGTTATTTTCCAAACCGCCGAATGGCTGGTGGCACTTTCAATTAGCCGCAAAGATTTAGTGCAACGCACATTTGCCCGGCAAAATTTCGGTCAAAATGTTTATGGCTCGAAAAGCAGCTAATCATGTTGGGCCAACAAACCATTTTCGCCAATCCAGGTGGCTGACGAGTCAGAAAGCTACTTAGCCAGATTAGATTATCCCACCGCCAGTGATCTTTTATGGCGCTCAAGTGGAGGCCTGATAATAAAATTGCATTCCCACTATAAGTTCGAACATATAATAGTCTCAAGTCTCAAGGCAAAAATAGTTGACCGCATTCATAGTTTAATCAACTGTTGTTATAATGTAAGGCAATGGGAGAAGCGCTCTAAGAAAAATACATTCTAAAAAATACTGTAATGCTTTTAAGGGATTGTATTGTAAGTTGAACAAAGAGAACTTCCCTCAAAAAAATATTTTATATATTCTTTTCTGGTTAATAGGGATTTTAATATATTTGTTTTTAATTTTTTTGGTCCCCCGTTAATTTTTGTATAATCTGATATTAGTTACCAAGTGTTAAGTGGTTCAAGTATTAAGTAAGTACTAACTACCTTTAGTCTGGCTGATAAGAAAGCAGTCACAGGAACCTCAGTGCAGTGGTCTGCATTTATCAAGGCCTTCAGTTGCTTAATAAATATACATAACATTTAATCAGCACACACAGAGAGCAATAATTAAAAACAAGAAATAAATATATATAATATATAAATCAGAATATGGATATTTTTGTACCTAACCTATTTATTTATATATTTCTCTAAAGGTTTGCTTAAAGAATAAAATATTAAGTAATATATATTTTATAGATCCTTACATATAGAAGCTTGTTCAATGCTTTATTATATTAACAATAAGATATATGTAAGTAATTTATAACTAATAAATTTTCTTAGTACTCAGACTAAGCAAACTCGGTCTTAAATAAGAAGAAATATTTTATTTATGGATTGCTATAATATTTAAATTAAAAATAATATATATTTTATAGATCTTCAACTAAAATAGCTTATTAATTACATTATTATATCAAGAATTCTGCCAGTGCCGCCGCTATCAAGTGAGCAAACAAAGCCAAGCGAACTAAGATGGCAGACATGCTGATTAGCCGCCGGTTTACTGGGTTGGGGATAATCTATTAAGTGCCATTAAGTATGAATAAAAAAGCTAGTTCGATTCTGCCGCCGGACAGTCGGTGGGCAGTCCTTGTTTCGGTGCGACATCATGTGCTGTAGGTGCTGCGGAGTGACCCAACAGAAGGTCTGGGTCTTCGGGCTGGGAGCCATGTTCGCCGTCTCCGGACTTCTGGCCATTATATGCTGGCCCGGCTTCATAGACACCCAGATTATGAAGGTAATTGCATTATTGGCGCAATAAAATTCGAGTTAAATTACATTTAATTGCAGGCCCTGCCCTTGACACCCACATCGAAGACCTTTGAGAAGTGGGAGGAGCTGCCCATTCCCGTCTATGTGTACATGTATCTTTGGAACTGGACAAATGCCGCCGATGTCCAAGCGTACGGAGTGAAGCCCAGCTTTGAGCAGCTAGGTCCGTATGTCTATCGGGAGGAGAGAAAGAAGATGGATCTGGAGTGGCACGACAACGGCACGGTGACCTTCAATCCCCGGAGAACCTGGTTCTGGGAGGAGGAACTCTCGGGCGGCAAGCAAACGGATCTAATCACAGCCCCACACTTGCCATCGCTGGTGAGCTTTAATAGTTTTATTAATTAATTAATGATAATATATTTTTTGGTTTAATTTCAAGGCCGCCGCCAACCAAATGCGGCACAGCAACGCCTTCCTGAAGTTCATGTTCAACCAGGCTCTGAATGCCAACGGAGGCCACCTGTTCGTGACGCACACGGCCGCCGAGTGGCTCTTCGATAGCTTCTACGACGAGTTCCTACACTACGCCATGTCGCTGAATAATCCTTTGGCGCCGGAGATCGAGTCGGATCACTTTGCTTGGTTCCTCAACCGCAACGGTTCGAAGGACTTCGAGGGACCCTTCACCGTGCACACGGGCGTGGGTGACATCAAGGAGATGGGTGAGATCAAGTACTGGAAGGGCCAGAATCACACGGGCTGGTACGAGGGCGAGTGCGGCCGGCTCAATGGCAGCACCACCGATCTCTTCGTGCCCGACGAGCCCAAGGAGAAGGCACTGACCATATTCATTCCGGATACGTGTCGGATCATTAATCTGGAATTTACCGGCCAAAGCGAGACCATCCAGGGCATCCAGGGCTGGAAGTACGAGATCACGCGCAACACCTTCGACAATGGCCAGGTGAACGGGAACATGAAGTGCTGGTGTCCGGTGGAGAAGCAGCCAGACAATTGTCCCGCCACCGGAGCCACGGATCTGGGACCCTGTGCGGATGGTGTGCCCATGTACCTGTCCGCGGATCACTTTATGTACGCCGATGAGAGCTACGGCAGTACCATCAATGGCTACCATCCCGACTACGACCAGAACAACTTCTTCATCATCATGGAGCGGAAGATGGGGGTGCCGCTGAAGGTCAATGCCAATGTGATGATCACCCTGTTGATTGAGGAGGACAAGGACATTGAGTGAGTAGTTCTCGGATTTTATTTCTGATTTCTTAAATAATTTACAAAATATTCTCTGGCAGCATTCTAAAGGGGCTGCCCAGTTTCTATGCCCCAATGTTCACCACTGCCAGTCGCGCTGAGATCGACGCGGCTCTGGCCTCGGAACTTAAGGTAACTATTATTATTATTTAAGTCAGAAAATTAAGGCTAAAGTTAATTATTTCTGTATTTTTACTAAATCATAATTATCAATCAAAATTATGCTTCAGTTGGCTCTCAACCTACCCGCCATTGGCAGATACACTGGTGTGGGATTACTTTGCCTGGGCTGCATCCTTATAGCCATTGGCACCTTGCTCACGATCAAGAGGAAATGGTATGGCCAGGCGGAGGCGGATCGATTGACCCTCAAGGATAATGAGGAGACCCCAAATGAACCCGGTTCAGTGACCGATGAAATCCAGCGGAATTTGTAAAGAATATTCCATATACAAAAATAAGATATTTCGTAATCATTGTGATTTCTGAGAACTTAGTGTGATAAATATAAATATACAATTTTAATTATAATTATTATAGCTTAGTTTCAATCAAAGAAAATGAACTCCTGTGCAATATTAATCCTTTCTTATTTTATTTTAACTGAGAAATTAATTTCATTTAATTCTTGTCTGAAGAAAAATATAATTTAAGCAGTTTAACTTGAAATAAGTCTCGTTATTAGGGACTAAAAAAACTAAAAGACCCACAGAATATTACAAAAAAGATGTGCAACTCGACGGCATGCAAAGGAAATGCTCGGAAAATGCGAATGGCTCCGGATTGCTGTATGCAGGTGTCATAAGCTCTGGTGTTGGCGTTGTCCGAAAAATACCGTTATTGCTAGCTAATTTCCCAGGTGCATGCTTGCTTGTTAAATTGATGTATAGCAGCAGGCCAAGTCCGAAGCCAAGTCCGCATCCGGATCCGTGCCAATGGCGATGGCCAAGGGGGGAGAAGCAAGCCATGTAGCCAAAATACACGGAGGAAAAATGGCTGCTTTCAAAAACGTTTCTTTGAAACTCTTACTAAATAATTTGTAGAATTTTTAAATGCAGAATTTTAATACAAATAATTGTTGCAAAGTTGGGTATTTGGTTTTCAGCTCACTGAAATCTTTTTGTGTAAACCTACTCACATCTTAGTATATTCCTGATGAAGGCCAAAGTAATTACTCTATAATTATAAATTATTAATTAATACTGATAAAAAAATAAATACTACAAATTAACATTTATTTTAGTGACTCCTTCAGCGACTACAATTTTCTTCTGTGCAGAAAGGAGAGGGGCCCAGCAGCAGCATAACTGAAAATATTGTGAAAATGGCATTGGTCGCCGCACACAACAATGGCAGCCTAGGTGGAGGCACCTGTACAGGTCCCTCTCTCTTCCTGTGTCTCCTCGAGGGCCTGGAATTTGCGGTCGGGTTTTTGACACAAATTTTGCCGATGACATGTTCAATACACAAAGCTGCGTGCTTAAGTTCGCTCATCCGTATTGTTGTACCATGGAGCCCAGCCCCGACTACATGTAGCCCCCAATATTTGCAGCCAGCACGTGTTTAGGGTTGCCACAGCGCCGCTTGTGTACCGTGTGAGTGTGGCTGCTCTCGAGAGAGACATTGTTGCCAAAGTGGGTATTTTTCTAGTCAAAATGGAGGTTATATTTTAGTGGCTAAAAGTTATAAAATATTTTAATTATTTTATTAGGCAGTTTCTAATATTTTTTTGAAAATAATTATAAGAAATATTTATCAAGGCTATTCGCAATATTAAAGTAAAGATATATATCGAGAGGAAATGTCTAAAGTAATACATCGATTAAAATATCGCACTCAATATCATATCGATAATATCGCAAAGTTTTGTATATCAAAATTTAAAATATTGAAAAATATCGATGAAAGCATTGTAAAATGATCGATGTTATCGATAAAATATTCGAAATTAATATTTATGTTTAAAACATCTTCTAAACTAAATTATTCAATACCTCTATGTATTTTTACTCTCTGATAATTTACACTAAGTATAGGTATTTCTTTGAATCAGTTCGATATTTATCGCAAGGTTAAAATATCGACCCCAAATATTGATACAGTATCGATATGTATTGAAACTTTCTGCCATCCTAATTCTGTAGTTTCTCAAATTTTGTTATAAATTTAAAGAAATATTTTTCAGGAAACTTTTAAGGCTTATTAAATTATTCAAGTATTTGATTGCTTAATTTTTTTTAGTTATGCAAAATAATAGCATTTGAGCTCATAGTTATTTTATAATAAAAGAAAATACTCTCAGATGTAAGAAATGTTATATTTTACCTCATCTTTTCAATTAAAACTCTCTTAATGTAAGAGTTTTTTATAACTATTATCTTTTATTATTTTTCTAGCCTCTAGAATTGACACCACTGTTCGAAGAGAAGGTGTGTGAGTGCTGGCGAGCTTCAACTTCATTTATCACACACTCTCGCACGGAAAAGGAAACGGTGAAGCCTGCGAAAAGGCTCCATCTCGCTTTAAGGCACTCTCTGGCCGGTTTAAATTTGCATTCCTGGCTGTCAGCGGGTGTCAAATAAATTTGACAATACGTATATGTATACTCCTCTGTCCTCCTGCCTCCGGGCCCCGCCTATTTCCGTAAGCCACATTATCCTATTAAGGGATTTAATGGAGTCACACACGCGCGCGCAACTTTGTCTCATCATAAATCTGGAAAGCCAGCACAGCGGGTAATTCTCTGTGGAGCGTAGCAAAAAATGTGGGGAAGCAGGGGAAGTTGGCCAGTTGAAAGCCGCAACTCGGTCGGCATTGTGTGATATATATCCCCCATATTGGATATTTATGCCCTTCACTTACCAGGTACCGTATGGATTTATGCGGCACCGATTATGGCAAATGACCAAAGTTGCCCCGCACCAATACCAATTCCCTCAAATTAGCCAAGAAGCTTCTGGAGTGCCCGGGCTATATGTATGTGAGGCATTTAAATTATTTTATCAGCACCACAGAAATTTATGAATCTCAAAAACTTTATGATAACACCCAAGGGACCGTTTTGGGCGAATATATATCGGCGGCCATTTGGCCTCCTCAAGCTGTCCAAATGTTGATGGCGAGAAGACGCCTTTGCAACATTTCGGGGCTCTTCCCGAAATAAATTTCGCTAAATTTGGCTACGAAACAATGTGCAAATTTGAAGACAGAAAAAGTTTGCCTGCCGCCTCCTAGGGAAATCGAGTTGCAGTCATTCCTAGAATAACTTTCTGGCCAAGGCTTAAACTTTGTCCGCTCGAGACGCTTTAATTGCTGGCTGCTCCGTGTCCCCTTAACCCTCAATACCTAAACCTAAGCCCCCTTGGGGGGCTGTCACAATCCATAGCCGGCCATTCTTTTTCCGTTCGTTTTGCGGCGCATAGTTTTGCATCTGAGACGAACCGCAAAAAGCGACTTTTCGATTTTGAATTTAATTTTTCGATAGCCAGGAGTATGCACTGACAGAAAGGAAGGTACTGAATGAAAGAAACAAGCAGGTATTATAAATATTTCTTTCCTATAAATTACCTAAAATTTCCTGTGATTGTGTCTTAAATTCTTTAATTTCGAAAGTTTACTTTTTAATAAATTAGTTTTAAACTCTTGGGGTTTACGAAACTGTTCTGGTATAATATTAGTTCAAATATAGCTTTAACTTTATATTAGTAATATTATTATTAATATTTTTTTTATTTTTTCTATTTGTGAATTTTCTTTAATTTCTAAAGTTTGCTTTTTATTAAATTAGTTTCAAACTTACGAAACTAATCTGGTGTAATATTAGCTCAAATATAGCTTTAACTTAATATTAGTAATAGTATTATTATTATTTTATTTTTTATTATTTTTTTCTTTCATTTTTTTCTGTGCATTTTCTGGCATAATAAAACTCGTGTCCTGACATATCTCAGCAGGCTTGTCACACGTGTCGAAGCGTTGCAGAAATCCCATTTTTCTGCCCAGCCCCCGTGGACTATTCAAATTGTTCATTTTACGCTCCCTATATGGTTCAAAGTCCCTCTGGGTTCCTTGTTGTCCTTGTTGCTGGCTGCTTTTTGCTTGGGAACTCTGGCGAATGCTTTGAAAAGCAATTAGCACTGATAAATGCGTGTCCTGACATTGCTTGAGCTGAAGACGTTGCCTGTCATTGCCTTTAAACGATTTGTCATGGCGGCCAGGCGAAAGGTTTAGTAGTTGGAACGGAACCATGATTGATTGGCTGCCTACGGGGTTTCCCCTGGTTATTCAATAAGTAGTTTCAACTGATTAAATGGGAATTATAATGTTTAAGGGGTTTTAGAACCCCAAGCAAGCGCTGAAGAATTTTAAGAAATAAATAAAGAAGAAAATATAAAGTAAAAAGAGCAATTTCCTATAATTTATTTCAACCAAGCACTCAAGGCACTTTTCCTTATTAAATTGATTTAAGGGAACTATATAAGTTACGAGAATTATTTGGCTAAGCCGATCATCGCATCAGCACAATAAAAATTCCTCTTCAAATGAGCCATACCTGGCTGAGCTTACCCGAAATGCATTTAATTTAATTTCCACATTTTTCCGCACTCAAGCCGAGTAAACCAATAAAGTGCAGGCAAGGAGCTGCTCCAGAGGGTGCACTGCACCAAAGTTGAGTAAGCTGGCTGATTAAATTTACACATCGAACCGCAACTGTTGCACGAGGCAATAAAAGGCATGGAGTTCGGGCAAGTTTTATATCTCCGGGAAAGCTGCTCCTCCTTACAGGACCTGCTTCAGTGCATTAAAGGAGGAAATACCAATTGATGGCTGCCGAGCAGATGTTCCTTCGTTCCTCCAATTGCCTGTAAGTGGCGGGTTTGGGGGTTGTAAAAATTCTTATAGCCCGGCGCACGCTGCGTATGAGCAATGCCAGCTGGATGCACCGAATTAAGCCAAATTCTTCGCCCATCTCCAGGGACTTGGCTCTTTTTTCTATTACCCATTCTGAAGAAGGGATGGATCGCTCACTTCAAATGTTAATCAGAGCCGGACGGGCCGCCACTCGAACTCCGCACGGATGTGTCAAGTGTGGCAATATTGATGTGCAATCTCGAGAGCTGCAGCCGCACTGCTCAATTTGCATGCCCGGCCCCGGTTCGGCCTCGACGGCAGTGTGCACTTCGAAATGCATTTTCAATGGGCGCCGGCATCCTTACAAGCTTCATGCATAAATTCAAATGTTTTCCCGGCCAATAAATGGCAGCCGGACCGGACTCTCCGGCTCTCCGACATTGTCTCTAAGATATATGAATCGGCAAACAAATGGTTAGCCATTTTTCACTGGGCCAAGCACCGAGTGGGTTTCCGATCAATAAGCCTGGCTTGCATAATGGCGCAGCGCCCCAAACCAAGAAGTATCCAATATAAATTATAAAGCCACATGGATGATAAAGTTGACAAAAACATTTATAATTAGATTTTCTTTAAGGAAAATAGTGAAAAGTGCCGTCACTTCAATTATTTGAAGAGCGATTTCCAAATCAATGCGAACTTGTTCACAATGCAATCAGCAACAATAGCGGATCCGAGTGCCGTATCCCAACCGCCACGGAAACGGAAGCAATTTTCATTTGCGTTGAGTTTGGTTTTAGCTCGGTGTCGTCCTCTGCGGTCGCTTAGGAAAATGCAGGAAAATGCAGGAAGCTGGCGGAGGCAGAAGGCAGGAAAGGGCGACACATGCTCGGCGACATGTTACCAACATAATTTCAGCTGGCACACACAATGGGCCAAGATAGATGGGGTGTGTGGAGCGCAGGACCAGGAACGGAAGCAAACCGCAAATGATGCAAGTGTGTGCTGTGCAGTAAATGCGCATTTTTATTAAATAAATTGCCGTTTCCCGACCCTTCTTCTGGTAGCAGAAATAACACGTTCGTATCTCCTTTTGGTTTCATAAACAGTCACACTTTATTATGGATTACGGTTATTGCTGTGTAAAATAAATACAATCTTTCCGACTTAAGTTTACGTAAAAATGCCAAGTTCTGTTATTGATTCGAAAACTAAAATGGGGATTTATTTAAATGATTGGTGACTTTTGGGTTCTCAACTTATGAACTATTTATATATAGTTTTGTATGTGTCTGGGAAATCTATGCCACTAACTACGTGCTATTTTAATGTTTACTCTTTAAATTCTCAAACAGCGGCTGCTCAATTTTGAATCGCATTGGCCAAATATACAAATTGTTTACCATTTCTTATGGATTAACATTCAGTTTTTTGTTTTTATTTCTTTATGGTTTGCTTGTCTTAATACTTATTTACAGAATACACTTGGTTTTGCTGGTTTTGTTCTCCTTTAATTAATTTTATCACATTTGAAATGTGTGAAATTATTCATCGCTTTATATACAGATGCGCATATAAAAAAGTTAAAAATTAAATTACAAAATACAAGTATCTTAGTGAAACGCCTGGTAAAGTTATTTAATTGTGAGAATGGCAGTTTGGAATTAATTGGGCCGCATCCCGCTGGGCCATGATGATGATCCGTTGGAGTCTGGAGACTCTCCAGACTCCGCTCTGGAGTGATTAATGAACTTAACTGCAAACTCAAATCCTAATTACTGCATTACTTCGATGTGACCCCGCATTGCCATTAATTATACGCCCCGTCGGCCTCCTGCGGCTTACGTCGGCGTCGTGTTCATCCGTCCCACGGATGGAGGAGGAGCTGAGGAGTGAGTGGCTCCCCTGGGTCAGTTAACGCTGACCAGCGGCTCCAGCGTGCTGCTCAGATGCACCAGCTGCTGCTGCACCTCCCGCAGGCTGGCCAGGCTCCCCTCCATCTGGCGGTGCATCATCGGCGGCGGCGGAGGCGGCAGCACCACCACCACTGCCTCCGCAGGCGTGGGAATTGGAGTGGGTGTTGGCATGGGCGAGGGAGCTCCTGGCGGCAGCAGGGTGGCCGCCGCTGCCACCGCTGCCATGGTGGTAGCCGAGCCCGGCGAGTGCGACACGCTGTACATGAGGCTGCCCATGCTGGGATGCTGTTGCTGGGGCGGCGGCGGAGCCGGAGGCAGCATCATCTCGTCAATTGTGCAGACACGATCGTCGACGGGGAAGGTAAAGTTGATTTCCTTGCCGCTGTCCTCGGAGACCACCCCGTGAACCGGCGTGCTGCCGTTGGCAGGACTCCGGCCCGGGCCCAGGCTCAGGCCCTGTCCATTCGATTTCGGTTCGGACGACGCCGCCGCCGTCGCCGCCGTCGCCGCCGGGGAGGTGGCCAGGGTCAGTGTGGTCGTCGTGGTCGGCGAGCTGCCATTGCCCAGCGTGGTAATTGTGGCCGACTCCAGATTCTTTTCCAGGCATTTGCTCTCGCCTGCGGAAAGCAAAAAAAAAAAAAAAAAAAAAAAATAGAGCGACGAAAAAATCAAATGGGAAAATGTGATAGTAAACGTGACTGCACTTTGAAAAATATTTTAAACATAAGAAGAAATTATGTTTCGGAGTTTAGAGTTTAATAGGAAATATTTGAAGATTTAAATTGATTAGTTTTAAGACTTATTAAATGTTTGAAAGATTTTTGGATCTCTTAAAATTTATTTCAGGCTAGAAATCATGTATTTATATCAAGAATTAATGTACTAATATAATTTTTATTATTTCAACCCTTTAAACCAATTAAAAATAATTATAGTTTAAATTCAAAAATAAGGGAAAGAGTGAAGTCTTATAAGCACTTTTGAAAGTCAATGAGATCATTTATTTAAAAATCATTTAAAAAGGTTTCCCTTACGTTTTATTATACAAAATATAAATTTCCCCGTAAATTATAAATATAATTTAAATAGCAGTTACCACAAGATTAACAAAAGTATTTTTAATTGTTTAAAAAATCTATTTCAAAGTATTTAGAATCTGTTTTCTTAGTGTTTGCTGCAAACTGGGACAACGAAAGGCTGCGGCCGCGTCACAGTTTTCCACATTTTACTCAAATCTAAGAACTCCCTTTGGCAGGACGAAGGGGTAGCGGCGGGAGAAACAGCAGTTGTTTTTTGCCTGCTGTCAGCTAAAAAAATTCCCATAGTTTTTTCCTTGCCGTCCTTCGCTTATCGTGGGAATCGAATTTTTGTGTGTGGCAAAAAGTTTCCGTTGTGGCCGGGCGACAGCCTCTAAGGCCATTTTATTGTTTGTGCAGAAATGCTACAATTGCGTAAATTCAGAAGTTTGTTTTCCCTTTGTTTTCCATTTGCCCAGCGAGCTCCCTCCCTTCCCCCGAGTGCGTTCTGCTGAATGGGAAATGGGAGTGGAGAAATGGGAAATGGAGTCGGAGGCCCCAGGGCCAATTTCAGGTGAGCACAAACATTAGCGCCAACTTGGTCAGTGTGAAATTTATTTATTCGCCAATTTAGTGGGCCAAAACTAAGGATCCAGGCATAATGAAGCACGTCCTTGTAATTAATTAAGTGCGGCGACTTTTTCCCATTTTCCTTCATTTTTTTTGTAATTCATGCGCGTGCCTGGATCCCTTATAGAAATCGCCGGATGTCTTTGGTCGTTTTTACTTCATCGCCTGCACTTGGCACATTGCCCGAACGAGGAGTTCGTACCTGCAATTAAATTTAAATTCAGGTGCTAATCTCTACTTACTGCCATTCAGATGATCCTCTCTGGTGTAGTAACGAGCCCGATTCTTCGAGAAGCAAGCCACCAAGGACAGTATAATGACGGCAATTAGCACAAAGATGATGCCGCCCAAAATGGCCAGAGTATTGAGACCGCCTGTCGGAGGGAATTAACACAGATTGAGACTGTAAGGTAATGGTATTTGCATTTTTTGGGTGGTTTATTTATTAACTTAAAGTACAGTAAAGTAAACAAAAAACAGGTAGAATGAACTGTGCTTTAATGAAGACATATTGTGTTTTTCTATTTGTATTTTATGAATAAAATTAAAGTACTAAAAATTTGGAAAGAAAAAAGTGTTGGCATTAATAAATGTATGTACATATCTGTGCTACTCGAAAAAATTATTTTTTTTTAATTTTAAGCAAACTTTTAACATGAAAATAAAATTAAGAAGTAAGTAGATTAAAAGAAAAAATAGTAAGCTTTTATAAATAAATCTATAGAGCTCCAAAATATTTATTTGAAATTATGAGCACATTTTTAAAATGAAAAATAATTAAAGATTAATAAAAATACGTTTAATAATCATTATAATATTATACCTATAATTTTTTAAGGATACTAGACACTTTATAAATAAATTTCAGTAGCTCATAAATATTTATTTGAAATTATGAGCACATTTTTTAAATAAAAAATAAAACAAGTTTAATGAAAATAAGTTTAATAATCATTACAAAATTATACCTAATATTTTTTAAGGATACTAGAAATCATCAAAACAAGCTCTACTTGCGAAACCATAAAGGAGGTATTACCATATCTCTGAAGTGCATCCCTACCGTGCTCAAGAAAGTTATAGGAGGTGCTGGCGGCATTCTGCTCCTCGTCGGTGATGAAGGTAAGGCACGCGTGCAGCCCGTTGATGTCCAGGTTGTTGATTTCGGCGCCCCGCAGGCTCTTCGGCAGGAAGCAAATGGGATACGTATCCCACTTCCACTGCAGCTGCAATATGGGGGCAAAGAGAGGGGCATCATCAATCAGTGAGGGCTTTGAAAACTAATTGAATTCGAGTTCCCTCACGAGAGTTTATTTTCGCTGGCAGCCGGAGGGAATTCCACTTACTTGGCGCACGACATTTATTAATTTTCCCATGTGACATTCATCGCATATCAGCGGATTGTTGTCGAGGCGCACGTTGCGAATGCCTTGGATCCTGAGCGCAGTGTCCTCGCTGATGCCGTGTAATTGATTCCGGGATAAATCCAAAAACTGTTTGGGCCCAGACCGGAAACGAGGCCAGCAAAATGGCCAGAAAAGTTCAATTAAAAGTGCATTACAAGGGGGGGACAGAGGGGCAGAGGAGCAGCAAAGGAAGATGGCTTCTGTGGGCAAACAAAAGTTTAATTTTTATTGGAAAACTATGCTGGTGAAATGACAATTAGCTTAGCAATACGTATGATTGCACTGAAAAAAAATATTTATCAAATAAGAGGCACAAAGTAAAGGACTTTGAAGGATTTTGTGAGATTTTTAATAGAGTTCTTGGAGATTTAAATATATTTCCAAGGGTTAAGGAGCTTAATTTGATTGGGAAATATGTTCCAAGGGAGATTATGTTCCTTGAATAATTCATAGAAACTAAACAAACTATTGAAATTCTTACTAAGAATAATGTTTATCGATTTTTTAAAATTGTAAAACATATAAATGTTCGGTTATTATTAATAATATTTAATAAAATAAAGATTTTGTAGAATTTTTAATGAAGTTCTTGGAGGTTTAAATATATTAAAAAGGGGTTTGGAATTTAATTTGATTGGAAAAATTTTTCTAATTGAAATTAAGGTTTCTAAATAAAGTATAGTAACTAGAGAAATGCATTTCTTATTGAAATTATTATTAAGAATAATATTATCCAATTTTTAAGGATATATAGATATAGAGACCCAGATTGATATAAGGTTTTTTTTTTTTGAGTGCCCAAAAGACGCACAGAAGTGGCCACTACAATCAGGCAAAACAATTTGGTAATTTTTGGGGCCAGCCACAACAACAGGGCCCGGATGGCTTGAGCGAAGTGTATACACAATTAAATTCAATTAAAATGAAAGGCTTAATGGCTATAAAATGATTGTTGTTGTTTCTGCTGCTCCGGCTGCTGTCTTTGTTGCTGCACAATAAATTCTGCCATAGTCGACGGCAGCAATAACAAAAATAACAGCAAATTCGATGGCAGGACTGTGGCAACAAAAAGGATACACCCAGGGGTAGGAGATGACTGACAGCAGCAGGGTGACACACAAACGAACGGACCGAGTCCCGAGTCCTGAGTCCTGAGTCCGGATGGGTAACGAAATAAAGCCACGGCTTTGGCTTGTTGTCAGAAATGTATAAACAGAAATGGCAAACGCTAACGAAAACTGCAAATATCTCTGCCAGTAATGGTGCCCGAGTCCTGCTGTTACAGTGAAATATTCTACAAATTGGCCAGACTCAGGAATCAGGACAATAGATCTCCGGGATAAATGTGGAGTGGGTGTGTCAGGCAGAATTATGGCCCAGTTCCTCCTGTGAGTGACTTACCTCCAGCTCCCGACACGGATCGATGACCTCCAGTGCCGTGTTATTCAAGGAATTGCCGGATATATTCAGATACCTCAGCTGCTTGAAGGGATGCAGCAGGCCAATGGGCATTTGGCCCATATCCGCAATGGCCAGATGGGTTAGTTGGGGAATGAGCTGCAAGGAGATGATTGGAGATATATAAAGAATTTTTATAAATAAGCTATAGAGAATGCTATACATAATTCCTCCCTATTTAATATTTCTAAATTTGTAAACTCACCTCAAAGGTGTCGCGCATTTCCCTGAGATCCATCTGGACATTGCCGCTTATGTTGAGGGTCAGCAGGTTGCTCAGACTCCTTATGGACTGCGGCTCGAGGCGCACCAACTTGTTGTAGGACAAGTCCAGGAATGTCAAGTTGGTCAGCTGCAGGAACGAGTCGTTGGGCACTTTGGCCAGCCGATTGTACGATAAATCTAAAGCAATTTCAAAGCAAAGCAAACACCACAGCCCCCAAGGAATAGAGAAAAGAAATGGAAAGCAATTGAGGATTTGTTTTTTGTGGAAGGAGTATAATTTGTGTGGCGCACCCAAATGATTAAGACTCTTCTGCATGCGAAAGAGTTGGTCCACCACCACGGACAATTGATTGCCATCCAGCAGGACCTTTGTGAGGCGCTTCACATCCCGGAACTCGTCCTTGTCGAGGAACTTAAACTTTTGCGGCGAAAGGAAAATAATTGGAAAAAGTCTTTGAAAGGGAAAAAGTCGCGGAGACAAACCTCGTTGCGTCCCAAATCCAATTCGCTTAAAAGCGGCAATAAATTGTACATCTGCGGATTGATTTTTTTCAGCTGACAATTGCGGCACTTGAGCACTTTCAGTTCCTGCGACGAAAACAAAGCGAGTTTTCACTGTGGCCATTAAAATGTATACACTCGGAAAACGAAATATAATTTTTTTTCTTTGAAATTAATACTCATAAATGGGAAAATATTATTTAAGGGCAGTACAATTTGTACTGATAATAATGAATACTATTTGATATACATTTTTAAAGTGCACGTCATATAATAATTAATTATTCTATGGCATTAAATTTATACTTTTAATGGAGAAAATATTATTAATTTTTAAATAAGTAAACATCTTTGATTTTAATGTTTTAAATTATTTAATTGGGCCATTATTATCCCGAGTGTAAAGACTTATGCAGGAAACTCACCGGCACATCGCGAAACACATCCGGCTGTAAATCCTGGAGCGGATTTCCGCTCAGGTCCAAATACTTGAGTCTGCTCAGCATGAAGAAGTTGCGCTGCACGAGCTCCACAATCGAGTTGTCGGCCAAATTAAGGCGTCGCAGATCCTTTTTCGGTTAAGAGAGAGAGAGAGAGAGACCAAGTTTATTACGGCACGCACTGAATTAATAATGTTTTATGATCAGGCACCAGGGCTAATAATTCATAAATCAGGGCGCCCGGAAACTGCCAAAAAAAAGTTGCAGCTGCAACTGCTTTTCCCAGGGAAACGCGGAGGAAGTCACCAAGCGCTGAGCAAAACAAAATCGAAAGCAAATTGAAGACAACGAAACTAACTTCTGTGCACTTGCGCTTCCACTTCCACTTCCGCCGGCAGAGTCCTGCTTCTTGGCCAAAAGTAGAACTTAAATTCGAGCACGTACAACTTTTCCCCCTGAAAAGTAGGCAACAAATTTCCAGCAGCAGCAGCAGCAGCAGCAACAAGGCTATTAAAAATGCCGCACAATTTATTACCAGCAGCCCCGGATAGGGGCGAACGGCAAAAGGACTCGTGCAAAAATTGCAATCATCTTTGAGATTAAACTTGCGGCTGCCACCGGCAGAAATAAGTGAGTCTGCAATTGGCATCCTGTTACGGGCAAAATAAATGCAGTGCATCCCTGCTCGGGAGTTGTTTCCTTAATTTCGTTAGTCAAACAACAATCTGGCGTAATTATGTTGAACAACATTACACAATGCGAGATGCCATGTCAAAAGAAGGAAAACAAACAAAAGGATATCATCATCAGTCACATAGCGGGTACTCACCGTCAAATGGCGAAAAGTTGAGCTGGCCATGCGTAAAATTTTATTTTTCGATAAATCCAATTCAATGAGATTATCCTGGCCCCGAAAGTTGTTCTCCGTGATGTTGGTTATGTTGTTCTTGGACAGATCTGCAATGGACACGCCATCAATTGTTATTATTATTTTTGCATTACAAAAAAAAAAAATGGATAAATATAAAAATGCATAAATAAACCAGTGAGTGGGTGTAAGGTCTAGCTTTTCGCAGACTTTACTGCCGCAGCTAAAACAAACGCAAAGCATATTACACATACGCCCCGTTGTCTAGCGGAGAAGCAGCAGCCAGGCCACGCCCCCCTAAACATTCAGCAAAATTAATTTAAATAGAAATAGGAAATGCGGAAAAGCGGAAAAGGAAGAGCGAGGGCAAAGGAAATGCCAATTGTTCCGCTGCTCTTTGCTGCCAGGAGGGAAAGCCAGCAAAAACCAACAGAAAGAAAAAAAAACTGCAGCAGGACTCGCCTCGGTTTTTGCAGGCGTGTGTAACTCCTGACAGGCGAATGAAACACCAATACCCGGGCGGGATTCCGGGGCGGGAAGCCCCGAAAAATAAGATCCGGGCATGTAAATAATTGGAGGGCAGGGCCGCTGCCGTTGCCGTAAACCGCCAGCGGGGGGCGGCGTCGGCGGCGCACATAAAGCACAAATAAACAAGTTTAAAGCCCCGGCGATATCGGGCATTGCTTTCGCTGGCTTTACACTTGCTTTCGCCCCATTCCCCAGCCCTCACTCCGAGTCCCATTTTATTTTTCGGGCGCTTTTTGCTGTTTGGCGCATCAATTTCAATTTTATTGACAAGACAACAATCGTATGGCGTTGCAAAAACGAAGCAGCAATGCTCTTTTTTGAGTGAATGTCCTTCGTAAAACTTTTAGTGTCTCTGCCTTCTGATATAAATATAATCAAGGACTTTTAAATTCATTTTTATAGGTTTGCTAAGCTTAAGAGTGTAGAATTTGCATTAAAAATAATTATTTTTGGTTAATAAGAATATGATTAAATTCAGAAATAATTCATTTAAAATAAAACTGAATTAACTGAGTTAAGAAAAAATAAAAACCAGATTTAAGACCCCAATTTCTAAGAACTTAAGCTGCGATTTCTTTAATTACAGAAACAAAACTGACAACAACCTTTAAATCAAGACATTTAGCTGCCTGAATTAGACTCTTTCGTTACAGACATTAATCCTGTAGTTTTGTGCTTAAAATGTACAAGGAATACCGGAGACCCCTGCTGGTCCTGCCTTATCCTGCACTGGTTTGCTCATTTAAACATTTTGCGACGCGTCCGCTGCTTTATTTGCCTTCGCATTTCACTTTTTTTACGAGGCTGCAGGACAACACAGAGCACTGACACGCCTCCTGCCTCCACATCATCCTGTTATCCTTCCCGCATTATTTGCATATCAGCGAGCTGGGTTTTTAAGAGCACGCAGCTGCTTAAATTGAAATCGCTGCCCCCTTTCGGATTTATGCGACTCGTAAACCCATTGATTACTCACCTAATATCCGCAGATATTTGAGGCCCCAAAACGACTCCGATCCGATTGCCGGCAGATTTGATTCCGTGATGCGCAGTATCTCCAGCTTCATGAACTGCCGCAAAGCCGGGCCGATGGTAATGGAGTTCCTCGGTCCCCGGATGATGATGACCTTCACATCGATGTCCAACTCGTTGGGTGTGAGCAGCGAGTTCAGGCCGCCTGCAAGGTGCAAACAATGGCAGTTAAAACTAGTTGAGGTTAAGGATATACTTGAACTAATTTTATAGTGGCCAGGGGTTGTAAAGAAAAGTTTGTGGCAAGGGAAAGTGGAAACTGGAATGCGTGAAAATGGTTACTCTTACTGGGGTATTTCTAAAATAATGTGTAGTATTAAATAGAAACCTTTAAGGTTCCTAGAAACCTCAAAGGCACTTCTGCAAAGACTTTTATAGAGAAATAATTATTATTTTCAAGTAAAATAAAGCCTTAATAGCATCTTCACATAACTCTTTAATCACTTAAACCGCTGCTCATTTTATTTTCCCAGTGCACGTGTCCTGGCAACAATGCAAACAAGATCATTAATTGCAGACCCAACAGAGTCGAGCGCTTTTCTTTTTTTTTATGCCAACAATGTCGGGCATTGGCGTGGCATCTATTTAGAATTTGTGGAGCTGCTGCGAGTACAAACGGATCCCAGTCACCATTAACATCGCATTTGTATGCAGCACAATTTTTACTCTCCTTCCCTCCGCTCTCGGCGCCCATTGTATTTTTCTGGGGCTTCGGTTCTGGGGCTTTATGCATTTTACATTTCGCCTGTATGTCTAAGGGTGAAGTTGCACTATAATGCGCCCATTGTACTCGGCTTTAGGGGGGCCAGGGGGGTGGTTTTCAGCGGTTTTATGTTGGCTGAGCACGCTGCGGGAATTTTCATAAAAATGCTGAGCATTAACACTGATTGTAACATATTTTAACGCGCACCCAGTTTTATTTTGTTGCTCTGCATTCTGTTTTTGTGTGTTTTTTTTTTGTTTGCCATCTTTTTTGGCGAGGTCATTGCTGGCACAAAGGACACAGGGTTGCTCATTAGCTTAGCTGCAGGAATTCTAACAAATTGCGGCTTAGATAAAATTAGCTGAATTTATTACAGCGGCTAGAGGGGTGAGTGGCTTCTATAATTTAAGGGATTTTTTACTAAAGCAAATAAAAAAGTTTAACATAAATTTAAGCTTTGGTTTTTGGTTGGTTTTAAAATTGTGGCTGAATTTATAATTGCTGGATTTTTAACAAAGTTTTCCAAGGGAAACTAAGACTCTTCAGGAATATAATTTGTCATATTTAAGGTTCTTGAAAATAATATTAAGTACATAATCATTTTTAATTTAATTGCATGCTCTCCATGCTAAAGTTGGTATAAATAATCTACACATTTGAAGTATATCTAAATATTTTGATTCGCTCCTTTGTGGCACTTTTCAATCAGTTTTCCTTCAACACAATTAAATTTAAAATCTCATATCTTAAATCCCATTACCAGGGCCAGAGCTCGTTCTAAGCCATTGCAATTATTAAGAGCCCAACAGTTTTTGAAATGGAATTAAAACGACTGAGAAGAAGCATCTCGCATTCAAAGCGATTCGACGAGGACCTTACTCCCCGAATGTATGGAGTGTGTGTGCGCTGGCCAAACAAGCGTTAAATTGAAATTATAGATTTTCGGTGAGCGAGAGTGGAAAAGAAAAGAAAACCAGGGGGAATGCCCAGCCACAGCTAAAGCCACAGCGACGACGGCAAATGACAGTTGAACAAATTGAAATTGTCAGACATTTAAGGGAAATAAATCGGCGAGCTTTAAAAGTAATGTCCCTCCGAATCGCGTGAGAGCGGCGAATTTGCACAAATCGCAAATCGAATGCGATGCCCTGGGATGTGTGTAATTATGATAGTATCCAGCTGAGACTCTCTCTGTGGCAAGCCCCACATTCCCCACATTCTTTTTCTCCAGCATTTTGCATAATTTGCGAGCGTTTACTGGTTCTTCCGAGCACCCTTATCGCATCGGTTCCGCCTTTTGCATTTATTGCGCCACTTACCTTTTGTGCAGATGGCCTGGTAACGATCCGAGTCGTCCATGCTGCATTGGCATTCAATGGGGCACTTCCTTCTCGTGTTGCTGAACATCGCCGGCATTATGCTCAGGCTGAACAGCAGCCACTTGAACAGCATCTGAGGGAGACAGAAAAAAAAGGGGAGAGAGAGAGAAGAAAAATCGAAGATTATTCCAGCATCTCAGTGGCAGTAGTCTGTGGTTTTTGGAATGCAATTAGTGACGGGCTGCCTCTTCTGCTTGCAGTTACTTCTGCCATGAATATCTTTATCTAAACCAGAAGTTTAACAGTAAATGAAGAGGGTTTTGAGAAGGCTTGGCCATTAGGATTTTATTTTATTATTATTACTTCTAGAAGTTTACATTGAAGTTTATTAAAATTATTCTTATACAAAAATACAAAATAACTAAAAACAAAATAAAGTGGATATAAGTTAACGAAGTCAAATTATCAGTAAAATATTTATAAGTAAATTGTTAGATTAAGAAATATTATTAAAAACAAACACATAATATGTATGTGTGTCCATTTTGAATAGTGCACTAAATACAAGTTTACCCTTGTCGCACTAGGATATTAAGAAATAAATAAATTAAATTAAATTCGAAAGTCTGTATGTAATTAGGAAATTTTATATTATATATTATATTTACTTGTTATTTGGGGTATCTATTTCTAGAGACAGCTTTGGCATTTTTCAATTTTTAAGTTCCCTTAATAGTTGTCTCTTTTAATCCTTAAAATCTGCAAAGCCAGGCATCGAAAAGTCATCCTTTTAATTACTTCGCCAGATGATTGAACGACTCGCTGAACTAATTTAACTTTTCACCTCTTTGCTTTCTGCTTTCAATTACCTCAGCTGCTAATCTACATATAGAACCGCACACCCAAGCACACCCAGGCACACACACCGACTAACACCCGCCAAAGAGCCATTCAAATTGAAATCAACGTGGTGTCACATGTTGACATGGTTTCAGCTGCTCCTGCTCGGAACTATATATATTTTTTTTTCCTTTTTTCTATACGTACTGTACGTACTACGTACTCAGTAAGTTCAGTGGTTTTGTTACATAGTTTCGTTTTGTTTGCTGTGTGCGCGCGTTGCGTATACGCCGTGTTGACCTCGGTGATTTGTGGTCGCCAGCAGCAGCAGGATACGGGGACAGAGTTGAGGACACTTGTGCCAACGATAAACTGTGGCAGCGGCTCGGGTCTTGCGGTCCCGATGCAGCCGACGTGCTGCATAAATTAGCCGCAGCCCACCAACATTGTGGTTAGAAAACAATGCGAAAAAACATAGCTGGGAATCAGAAATTACAGCGGAAAATGGGGGGAAAGTAGGTGCACAAGCACCAAAAATATAATTTTTTGGATTTAGATTATATTAATTAATTTAATTAGGTAAACAATTAAGGGGAGGTGTCTTAGAAATGCTTAGAAATGTGACAGGAATAGTTCTCATGTTTGATAAATAAAATATATTATAAGAGGATTTTAGGCAAGGAAAAAAAATTAAATCATCCAGAATTTATTTAAAAAAAATTTATATAAAAATATAGCTTGGTTAAAATAATAAATATATTAAAGAAGTTAGTAATTACAGTAGAAAAAAATATAATATTAAAAAGAGAAATATTTTTTATAAATCCTTAAATTAATTCTAAAGTTTTTTGTAATTCCCCCAAGATTCTAAATTCTTCCGAATACCGTTTTCAAAGCACCATTGATTTTCTTTCCGTGTTCCCCGGATAACCATTTTCAATTTACCTAAAAGCCAAGGCCTGCGAATGCATTGGGAAATTAAATTTGGGCTTGGAGAATTTTTGGCATGGACGCGTCGGATTTTCTTGCAGACGTTTCTGGGGGACACGCGAAAGCCTAAGGATTTATGTGCAGCATATTTCCCATTTTACATATTCCGAAAGGAGGATGAGATGGAGACGGAGGAGGAGGCTCCGCGTAAAGAGTTGTCTGCGAGAAGCTGTCAAGTTTGCTGGCTCATCGCCGGCACCTTATGCATTGTGCCGGATTTGTTGTCAGGATATTGCCGCTGGGCCCGGCTGAGTAATATTTCTGCAAAGTTGCTGCGGTAAAAGTGAAAAATTGCGACAGCCTCTCCGCTGAAAACTCCGGCGGCAGGACAGTTTTTTGCACTCAAGTCGGCGCAAAGTTGCTGCTGCTGCCGCACACACGCCTCAGCTCTTTATTCGCACACTCACACTCAATTTAACATGGCACATAATTCACAATAAAGTTCCGAAAACTGCATTCAAAAATGGGAAGTTGTGTGATATACGCAGAGCAAGTGCCAGGCGCTTCCAGAATATAAATTCCTTTTGCATCCGAGCCATGCCAAGGAGGAAATTTAAATTCAAATTGGGTGTCGCTGCACCTGAGGAGTAATGTGGGTGCAGAGCCTTGAGAACCACAAATAAATATCTGCGGTAATCAGACAGCTTTAAATTATTTTATGTATATAAAAGATATATAAATATTTACCCAGAAATTATAATAAATATATATTATTATTGATTTTCATGAAGAATCCAACTTTTAAGTGCTGCTTTTTGAAGGCTCTTCAAGTCCAAACAACCGAAAGTTAATCACACTCGCGTTGGTAAACCAACCGAAGATGGATGGCCCAGAAATCAGCATCTGTCGGACTCGTTAGCCGCCAAAAAGGACAGCCAACAACACATGGCACTTGGACTTTTGGCCAACTTTTGCGCCGTCTGCAGATGGCGCACGCGAAGTGGCCAAAAGGATCCAGAGTAGCGGCTGCGGCTGCTGATATCGGCTTTCAGCACGCAGCCGTTCGCTATTTAAACATTGGCAAATTTGTTTGACCCGCAGCCCACTCCAAGAAGGCGGACAAACAGACGGCCGGAAGCCCGGATAGAGTGCAAAGAGCGGAGAAAGGTCGGAGAAAGGGGGGCGTTACTCATACGCCCCGTGCGCCGACCGGCGGATGTGGCATTTAATACGCTCGCTACTTTTGTAATTGAATATGATAAATCAAAGACAACTAACTCCGGCCCCATTCCCGAGCCTAAGCCAAAGCGGAAGTGGAAGTGGAAGTGGTCGGAGCCCCTCCATTCCATTCCATTCTCTTCTCAAATTACACACACAATAAACTCTCATTTGCCGGCCAAGTGAATGGTATTAAATTCGCTTAAATTCCGGGACTCGACTCAACTCGATTCAAAACCAAATAAATCTCAATACTTGCCAAGGGAGCAAAATCAAATTACGTTAAACTCCCGCCAAGGGGCTAAGCCCCCGAAAAAAAAAGAGAAACAAAACGAGCCGAAACATCTGGCATAGCATTATGAATTATGCCCATCGGTGGGCGTGGCCAGCGCCTTTTTCTGACCGACGAGGGCAGCATTAAAATTCATGAACACATTTATTGCCAATTACTGCAAGGCCCCCAAACACGTTTTATATATATAAACATATATATATACGGCGCAGAAGGCCAGGAATCGCAGGTCACCCCGGTTAACTTTTCGCAGCGAAAAAAATTGTTGGTAACAAAATAAATTCCGGACTCCGTTCGGCCAGATTTTTTTCTGGGCTTGGCTTGCCAAAAGTTTGTTTTTTTTCCGCTCACATAAATTGATAAATTAGATTTACGCTCGAGAAATTATATTACAATATAATATATATTTCCGTCTGCAGATTTGTGTTTTTATGTCGGCCGCCTGGGCCTTTGTTTAATGTGCCAAATTATTTCAGGCATCAGTTTTCTGATATTTTGACCTGACATTTAATTTATGGCCTTCGCCTTCGTGTGGGGGAAATTCCTTTTTAAATTGTGACAGGCAGGCGATTTACTAAGCCCAAACTGTTGATTGGGCAGAATTTGATTTAACAAATTTTACACACGCTTTGTGTTTAATAGGGGTTATATATTTCTTAGCTTTGAAAGTGAAGCGTATATTAATGGGAACTTCTCCAAAGGGTTATCCGAAAATTATGCCCCTTGAATATTTGCCACTTTTAGCTTGGCTTTTCTTTTTTGCTAAATTTAGCCATTTGAAGTCCACACGTGTTGCGAGCAGACCAAATATTTTTATCAATTTCCAGCCACAAATTCGAGGCTTGCGGCTACGAAGTAAGCTGCACGGATTGAGCCAAGTGGCGTTGGCGATGCGTGATTATGCCCAGGATGGAGTGCACTCGGAGGAAATGGGTTTGAAAGATGATATTTCAAAGTTCTTATATTGCTAAAATCATTTTATATAATTTTAAAAGGAAAAGCTTGCAAGACAACAGCTTTAAAATAATTATTATTATTTTTAGTATTTTAAAGAAGATATTTTAAAGTTCTTATAGTTCTAGAATTATTTTATATAATTTTAAAAGGAAAAGCTTGCAGGACTACAGCTTTGAAATAATTATTATTATTTTTAGAATTTATCCAAAGCAGATTTCAGTGTGAAAAATAATGATTATTATTTTTACTATTTATTCAAAGCAGATTTGAGAGTGAAAAATAATTATTATTATTAAATTATTATCTATACAAATATTATTATTATTTTTAGTATTTATTCAAAGCAGATTCTTTCAATTTTAATACCGTTTTCTGGCAGTGCAGGAGGCCGAAATGATAGACACTATGCTGCATGGTCACGAAAGTGCTCCTCGGCCTCCACCTTCTCTGACCGGCGGCGGCATAAAAGACTTGAGCGATTAGTTGGCGGACGTGCGGAGCATGAGAGCGAGGAGGAGCACTCGGTATCCTTGGATGGAGGATGGAGCTGGAATCGGAATTGGCCACGTGCTGGGCAGACATAGGGCTAAGCCGCAGGAAAACCGCTGTAGAGCTTTGAGCCACGACGACCGCTTGCTGACCTTCTCGGGGATTTACATGGGGCAAAAAGCAAAATGTCGTTTATGGCTGCACAGGGACATATGTATGGCCTAGCCTCCAAGGATATCGGAATGGGAGCCATTGTAATTGTTGTTTACAAGCCAATGGCACGTCCTGTCCTCCTGTGCTCCTCCTTCGCCTTGCCCTTGATTTATTTTCACACTCAAATGTGAGAATTTTCATGTAATTGCCATTGTGTGTGTGTGGACACGAGGATACGAGGAAATTTATATAAAATTGCCAGGATAACCTGCGGGTGTGTGCAATCAGCTGCAGATTTTGTCGCTTGTTTTTTGGGTCATTTGGTCAATGCGATTAGTTTGGGCCACACCCACAGGGCCCACAGGTTGTGTCTGTGCGTGTGTCTGTGCTTTTCGGCTGCGTGTCCTTTGCGGAAGTGTGGCCAGGATGCTGGGGAAGAAGCAGCAGTGCCGAAGCCGAGAGGGGACGACATTAAGCTGACATTGGCCAATTAGGCACGGCAAATGAGCAGCAATCTTTTGAGGCAATGATGCCTGAAACAGGGATTAGAGACCCCGAAGTCCCTTTACCACACACACGCACACCCACGCCCACGCCCATACCTTGACCACTCTCATACACTCAACGAAAAATATATTTAACGTACACCGTACTAAGAGATATTATTTGTATTATTTTTTGTTTATTAAAATCTGTTTAGTTTGGCTTTTTCCAGTGTAATACCCCATCGCCTGCTTGGCTGCCAGATATTGATTCCAATTAGTTGCCCCCAACCTTATTGATCTTCGGCGGCATTAAAGAGCCATTTACCTTTCACCAGCTTGAAATTCAGCAACTGCGTGTGGCCAAGAACCCTTCACTTCCACTTCCACACCAGCATCCACCTGCAGACCGTTTTATGTTTCACTTGGCGAAGCGTGGCGAGATATTAACTTTCATCGTCATCGTCTTGGCGCGACTTCCTTCACCTGTCCGTACCTGTACCTGTACCCGTACTGGGTCTGGTCATGGTCACCGTTCCGACCAGATCTGCATCCGAGAGCGCCTTTTGTGATTGCGTTTTCAACGCTTCACGCTCCGCAGCCGAGCCCATTGTTTTTTGGGGGGGCCCTTCTTCTTCCCTAATTGAATTGCAAATGCCGCAAAAAAGTGCAGAAGAAACTGTACGCGCGGATTATGGCCTACTAATGGCCAGGTGAATTGAATTAAGGACTCGCCTTAAACGGTGTCCTTCCCCGCGCTTAACTTTCAATTACTCGTATCCTCTCTCGCACACAATTCACTGATTTATTTTAATGCACTTTCCGTGTGGCGGGGGGCCTTCATTTTAAATGCACTTTAATGCCACTTGATCTGACGGCGGACACAATGCGCAATTTATTCGATGAATTTAACAAGGTAATTTCGTGAGTGGCTTAAATATTGGCGGGCAGGCGTGGAAAAAAAACACTTCTATTAAAGATAGAGATAGAATTAAAACGTTTGCTTAAATAATAAATAATAAAGTAAATTAAAGCATTAAAATTAGAAGTAAATCCCCTTTTAATTCTCTGCCTTTCATTCCATAAACATATTGTAAAATCCCCTGTCACAGCTCCGGTTTAAATTGCACTCAAAGGTTATCCGATGACAGTGGATTTGGGCAAACCGAAATGCCGAAATGGAAAACTTTCGCTGCTACAACTTAAAGTTGGACCTTTGTAAAACTTTTCGATTTGTCAGCTTAAAGGCGCCAATTTGTCGATTACAAAGGCGTCTGTCTCTCCCTCATGCATAGTTTTCCCCCTTTTCTGCTGTTGCCACGTTCTATTTGAGTTGGCGAAACTTTCCGCTGGCTTTAAATTTCGCAAAAGCGCATTTTTCAATTAAGCCCGAACGGAGATTCTTGAAGAGCACTCGAGACCGTCTGATGAGCCAGAGGAGGGAAAGTGAGTGCTCATTGTGGAAGATGTTTCCATTTAAATTTATCATTTTTTAATGAGACTCTTAATTACAGGGAGGGACTGGCAGGCAGCATGTTACAAATAATGCTACAACGCTAATTGTTTCCGCCTGTTCATTTGGCCAATGCTTCCCGCAAAAACACACACACAGAAACACAGGGCTCCTGCGGAAGCACCCTGAAGGAGCAGAGCTTATATCAGCAGAGCCCTGTATCATTTGCCAGCGAAGGTCTCTCAAGTCGCCTCTTGGATTCTCCTCACCACACAGCTCGGAGGTATCTTCATTAAGGTCGTTTAACTTAACTTTATTCCAATTAATTCACAAGCTCTAAGACTTGTTCAGAAATCGCACATCCGGAGACATTTGGCCAGTCGAGAGGGGTTAGCTTTTGATTAGCAGGGGAAACCCAAAGCAAACATTATAAAATAAGCAAGAGCACACAATAGATATTGATCATGTACATATGTATATAAATTTCGATTCAGGTATTTCCACTTATATTCTATTTTTTTAGAAAAAGAAATTCAAGTAGGCCTTAAATACAGGCATATGTGAAGTGATACATATTTAATATAATTAATAAAATAAAATAAAATAAAATTTAAATTATGAAAATGGCCTTAGTGGCCGCAATGCTCAATATAATAATAAATAAAAAATAAATAAATGTTAAATATAAGAAAATGTATCACAAAAAAAATAGGATAAGTTGGGTTCGTTTTTAAGAGTAAAGAATTTTATATATTTTTGTGACTAGTGTACTAATTTATAAAGATAACCTTGTAGCACTGGGAAAAGAGATAAAATAAAATAAATAAATAATAGGCTTTTGAAATGAAAAAATGTATACCTATGAAAATATTAATATCGTTCTTAGATCTGTCAGAGATATATATATTTTAGTGAAATCAACAATAATTATAGTAAGCTCAAACCATATTTTTAAATAAAAAATAAATGGAAAAAGAAAGCTGAACCCAACTTTCTGCTGCCCATATCTCGTTAATGGAATTGACTTGTTTAAACTCCATCAAATCAGCGCCTATCCTCTTGACCCCTTTCTGCCGTTCCTGGGCCCACTCGAAAACGAATGAAGCTGTTCAATTTCATCGCCACACGTTTCAATATTTATTATTGCCTATTGACACTGAACAGGTCGATTGCCAGGAGTTGACGGCTGCTCTGCTGAGGAAGGAAGTGGATGAAATGGGCAGGACAAACACATACGGAGATTGGTGGGGCTGGCAAACATATTATTGACATTTTATGGTTGGAAATTCATGGAAAAACAATCAAAAGGGTAACGGGACCCACGCACGACTGCGGGAGGGTCCTGGTGCCACAAGTCGATTAACAGTTTGATTGAGTTTTCCCTTATATCCGATGCGGTATTTGCGGTTGATGTGCTTAAAAGTCAATACAATGCGACACACTCCGCAAAAAAAAAAAGGAAAAGGGGGAAAGTCTTAATGGAAAAATGCCTCGTAAAAATGTTATGCGGCAAATATTTGAGCGGCAAGGAAGCGGTTTGAGGAGATCCTGGCAATCGGAAAACGCAATTAAAATGCCGCTCATTGACAGCCCGTCGGCCGAAGTTAAATGCGACCGAGTGCCCTTCAGCTTTTGTTATAAATATTAAACGAAGACACTGGCTCGAGCCTGGCCCTTCGTCCTTGGCCTCCTTTCAGCGCCCGCCACTGTCCACTGTATTACTTACCATTGCAAAATGTTTGCCATTGATAAATTAGCGGAGGTAGCATTCGCAGGAGTCCCGGACGAGGGCTCAACATATTTTCCATTCACAAGCGAGGTCATACTCGGTTCACTGAGTCGCCTGGCTGGCAATTGATTGAAATAATAAGCCGGGGCGGGGGCAGCAAATTGATGAATGCAAATTTTTGGCGAATTCCCGCTTAGGTTTCAGGGCGGGGAGTGTACGGCTGAAGTGAATGGATGAATTAATGAGCACTTTGAGGACATGCCCGCAATTGAACCGAATTGTGACAGGCCGGGACCCCAGTTCAGTTCGATGGCAGTTCAGACTGCATAAATTATCGCAAACAAAATGATTAATGGCCACAATTCAATGGAGGTCATGAGGGCGCGACAAGTGCCAAAGATGGAGTAATTAATTTCATTTTATAAATATTTATTTTTTGAAGAGGCCCACTTTCCGCGATTTACGTAGGCTTATCTCCTCAATATGGGAGCGAAATATGCAAGTCACAGTTGAATTCAGTATAATTTTACTTTATAAAAAATAAGCTTAGCCTCAGCTTCAATATGAAATGTATCCATTTATTAATTATTTAGTGCCAAAGATGGAGTAATTAAATTCAATTTATTAATATTTATTTTTTGACGAGGCCTCTCCTCAATTTATTGCAAGTCTCACTTGGATTCAGTTTAATTTTACTCTATAAAAAATAAGCTTGGCCTTAGCTTCAATAAGAAATGTATCCATTTATTAATTATGTATCTTTGATGACTTTATAAGAGTGCAGGATAAGAGTGAGATGCCATAGGTTTCATCTTCTCCACCGCTGTGCTGATAAAAATTAATCAAACCTAAGCTGGCAGACATAATGCGGGCTTCACTGGAATCGTATTAATTAAGGCGAGTTTATGATTAAGCGCAAGACCCTTCCGCATCCGCTTCTGCCGCTGCCTTTGCCTTTGATAACTAATTTACACACATTTATTAGTCGTTGTGCAGCTGGACAGATAAGCCGGGGCTGAAGGCCTGCCGAATGGCAAATGGCGACTGGTGACTGGCGGGCATGGCTGCCACAACGTTGCTCATACGTCATGTGGTGCCTGCGGTATGCCAATAATGCTGGTGTCTGCTCTTCCACGATTTTCCCAGGCGTATTGTGTGTGTGTCAAAGCGCGCATTTAAAGCTTTCGGGCTTAGATGGAAATCCCCGCCGCCACTGTTCATTTCGCTCTTGGCCACTGCAATCTCATCTCGACTTTAAACCTTTAAGGCACCCTTCCGCGCAAGTTTGTTGCGCCCAAGATGCTGCAGGGGTGAGTTTTAACTGAGCAAACTTGCCCATTAACTAGCTGCTCTCGCTTTAATTAAAAACTACATTACGTGTCCCCGCTCTCCGCTTTCCCGGTTTTTCCCGCCAGATTTCTTGAGCTAAAATGCTCTGATATATGCGTGTAATTTCATTTTATGACTCACTCGCACACACCCGGCCCTTTATGAGATATGGCCGGATGCTGGGCGATGGGGTTGCTGTTCGCGTAATGATTAAAAATTCAATTTAGTCGACGCTCGGAATGAAATTATTTATGAGCTGTGCTCGGTTCGGGAACTACTCGGGAAATAAATAATAGGAAAATTGCATGTGCCATCGATAGTTATTTCGGGGAGCTTTCTTTTCTTATACCCTTTCAGAGGGTATTATATTTAGAATAAAGTAGTTACATATTTTGGGAGTTTATATAAAATGCAGAGTATCTGTGATAGTACGTAAGGTTTAATTGTATTGCTTATTGTCACAATTTTTACTTATCAAAATGATATCTTACCAAGAAAAATTCAACTTTAGCATTTACAGAGGCCGATAATTACAATATGTTGATAAGATAACCAAAGATAAGGTAACCGGAGATGAATCTGAACAGTGGGAGCGTGGATTAATTGCAGGGTATTATTATTATTATTAGTGGGAAGCTTTTAAAGATATCGGCTACATATATGCCTCCTAAGTTTGATTTGTATTATTATCTGCACAGACATATAAACTTGTGCTTTCCGTTAATTTTTCATGTTCACCGGCTTGTACAGAATCATTTTTCACCTGCAAAAGCTGCTGAGCAATGGCAAATATTTTCTAATTAGCAAAAAAAAAAGTAAGGACAGAGTGAGAAATCCTTGACGAAAGAATTACTCTCGCTCTCGTTTTCGTTTTCCACCTATCTTTATCTCCTTTTTCGAGGACAAAGGAAGCCAGTCTTCCTGTCCCTGTCACGCCCAGTTTTCCCGGGTCTTCTTGCCCCTTTCTGGCAGCATTGTTTGCATGCCTTTCCTGCTTTCCAGCGTCGACGTAAACTCATATACTCAAAGTCTTACACTCTCGGGGGGCCTGCACTTCAGCTCATTCATCAGTCATTCAACGGCAACGGCAACGGGAACACTGCCAACCAAAACACAATCAAGGACCTCTCGCTCACGCCAGCGACGGCAACATGTTTTCGCAATTTACCGATTTGCGTTGTAACCGAGTCAGACAGGACTTTTTTCCGCAAAAACCCTCAACCCACTATCCACCCAAGCTGCCATCCGCCTCTCAAGTTTTCCCTATTTCCACCTCCTCCACCCTCCACTTTGGTCTGTGTCGCCATTATCCGCTGCTATTCCCGTTCGTTGTCATCATCAGTGCGCAATTCAAGCGGAATTTCACAAAATTTACTTTGACGTTTATGCATTGCGCATACGCCTCGTGGGCCGTACTCAAGCGAATGCGAAATCGCTGCTCTCATATTTGATTAGACATTAAGAGCCACTTGTCACACTATCAAAATAATCCGACAAGTGTGCCTAAATATAAACAAATAAATACATTCGAGTGTGCCAAAAAAGGCTACTTTATTTCTGATATAAGTATATTTAATCTTCTCATCGAAAAATCAACAAAAGTTAATGTCACACCATCCTAGCCTTTTGAGTCAGTGATTTTGGAATAAAATTGGATAAGGCCTGTTCATGTCAAGCATTATATTTTAATGTTTGGCGGACAACACATCTGTTTACAAACTGGGTTTCTACTTTTCCATACAATTTTCGAACATTTTTACATTAAAGGTAAGTAAGAAATGCATTTTAATGAAGACTAAAAATAAGCGATTCTCTTTCTGCCATCAGCCTCACTTTCCCCAGATATTTGGCTCTGCAAAGTGATCCTTGCGACCCTTGAAATTCCCGTAATCCCTTCTATTAGAAGCCTCTTTGGCCAAGAAATCACAAAAGATGCCACGCGGCAAATATGTGAACCACAAGGGCCGCTGTCGCCAGTTCACGCCATCCGAGCAGCTGCAGCAGGAGCTGGGTGTAATTTTGGACAAGGACCAGGTTCAGGATCTTGACCAGGGAAAGGGCGAACCAATCAAGAAGTTGGACCAGAAGGAGCACGACGATGAGAGGAACTCGGCCAGGGGCGGACGGAACCGGATCCCGGTCTCCAATCCGAATCGCTTGCCGCGTGAAATGCTCCAGGAGAAGCCAATGGTGTCCCAGGAAAAGGACAAGTGCCGGGAAGAGCGGAAGCAGAAGCCGGCACCACGTAGCAGCCAGGCCCAGGCCGACCTGGAGAGACTCTCCATCGTTCGCAAGGAGCGTGAGGCGGCTGCCGAGCGCCGTTTGGCCGCCAAGAAGGCAGCCGCCGAAGCAGAAGCCTCGAGGATGATGTCCTCCATGAAGAAGATCGCCAAACAGTGATGCAACCCATCTGAAGGCACTTAAAAACCATAGAACATTATGGACAAATCCAAAAGAAAACCTGTCAAATCTCACACGGAGTTGGAAAACCATTTTTTAAAGTACCAGTGCTTGCAAATATTCTGAATACATATACCATTTCCTTTCAAAATATGGAAATTAAAAAAAAAGACAAAAAGTAAACCTCTTCAGGCTTGGTCAACATATTTTCCTTGCAAATCAAATCAAATCACAAGCATCTCTTGGCATATTACGCATACGCCGCGTTGGTCGAGTCGAGCTGTCTGTTTGCTCAGGCAAAACCAAAGTCTGCTCTCATATTTGAGTAGGCATTAAGTGCCATTCGTCAGACTATCCAAATAAGTCTAAGTCCTTGGCAGTGCTAATTTTCAATGTATCTGCAACCGCAAATCCATTGAAGCGGATTTTCGACTGCGGTTTTATTGGGACTCCAATCAATTAGCCCCAAAGGCATTAACGTTTTCATTCCGTCAAATATTGGATTTCCTTATTAGGCATCCTTTTGATGTCGCTTTCGCCCACACGCACGAGTGAACGAGCCATTTCTGAGCGGGGACAACCGGATTGTGTCATTTTTGGTAATTGAAAGTTAATATTTGTGAGTTGATAGAGCAAAAAATTGGCTAAGTGCGGTGTAAACAATTTAAATGTTAATACAAACGCAATTACCAGGCTCAAAGGCACATGACACATGTCGGACAAGGGGGCTAGGACTGTGTACCTTTATGTGGTGTGTCTTTCAAGTTAATACCCCTAATGTACTGTTCCAGGAAGCGAGGACGAAAAGCGAGCAGCGGGAATTTATCTGCCAAGCCAACGCAACAGCTTGAACGGAGGCCGTCAGGATATTTCTTCGGAACTCACGCCCACACTTAGACTCACTGAGAAGAAAGACTTAAAGTGTCATTCTTCCATTGATTTCTTAAGAAGTTGTCAGATATTAATTTTTCTAATAGTTCTTAGACTTTCACTTAGGAGTTATGAAACCAGAAATAGGCAATTAATTTATTTAAAATATATTAGTTAATAAAGAACTGATTTATAGCCCGTAATGGATTTTTGAAAGCACTTTAAAAGCATCCTATAAGTATTTTTTTAGGATTTTTAATTTAAAAATAATTCAATTTAATGTAAAAATTTATTTAAAAAATTGTCTGTAAGGTACAAGTAGTAAATTAACTCCTCCTTTTGAGTAAAAAATTCCTCAGACTCCTTTTTTCTCGGTGCACCCACACGCATATGTGGAAGTTGGTTTTTTATAGATTAGGAGCTGGCCATGATGGCCATAACAAGGAGCACAATAAAGGCCCACTTGCCGGGCGTTGCCAGGACGAAAAGCCGAGCGTGGCCCACTCTCAGTCTCTGACTCCGGGAAGTTGGGGGCTAGTGTTTAAATGTTTCGAATTGCCGACAAGGGATTTGGCATCATGGCATTCACGCCCAGATAAGCGCCCGTAGTGGGTCTTATCTTTAAGGATACTCGCATTTTCCCCGCTGCCGTGAGTGGACGCCGAGATTTATTACAAGCCATTTTTCTTGCACAGGACCCGCAATTAAAGCAGCCGTCCCTTCCCCCATCAGTTTTTCCGGCTCCGCCACTCAAATAGTTAGCGAAATACTTTCGAGTTGCTCGGCTCCTCCGCCGTCGGGTTGGGTATGCAAATTATTTGCCTTTAATGTGTGTTGAAAACTCTGGCAACTGGCAAACTTGCTCTCAATTTAGTCATTAGGCTTTGGGCGAAACTTTTGCTTTTTCTTCGCAGTATTTTTGCTTGGCGGGGGAAAACAATTTTTATTTTCCAGCTGCCTTTGTGCTGCGCGTATTAATGCAAGCAGTCAACTTAAAATATAATTAAGTCGAGCGCTCGAGCCTCGGATGACAAAGCAAACACATGGCCAAGGGAGAATGCCTCAGAGTGCAGGAAAAAATGCGTATAGCACGCGAAAGTGGAAAGGAAAATAAAGGATCCGAGGTACAAAGGAACTGCACATCATATGGCAAGGAATTGGGTCGACTTTGGGGTACTGAGGACTTAAAGGTTGGGGAAAATAATGTATATTTTTGGGATAGGATATTTTTGGGATAAGGTCTGACAAACCAAAAAGAAATTCAAAATTAATACTAGAAAAATTTATTTGTAAGCTACTAATATTATTTGATGTATATCATAGGTTTAAAAAAAGATCAAACTCAATTTAGTAGATACAGAAAAAGCATGAATATCTTAAAATATAAAATGCACTTTAAGCTTTTAGAGGCTGTGAATATTATATCCTTTTTCCAATATGAGTGCTGGGGGAGGTGTCATTCCCTCACATCCTCTTATCCTTCAAAAGCTTGGCTGCGAAGGAAAGTGCGAAGAACAAGCGATGCCAAAGGCAGCCGCGGAATAACTTTGCAGTTTAGTGAAGTGCGCGCCATGAGAGACATAATTATGCGATTTAACACTTTAGTGCTGGCAAAGTGGAGCGACCAAGCCGCCGGCGCCTCGTCCTCGTCCTCGACGTCCTCGACGAGAACTCATCAGCCACATCCTGGGCCGAGAACAAAGGAAGCGGCTGCCAACAAGAAAAGGAAATTTGTGCTAAAAGTGCACTTCCAGTCAAAGTGAGATGCGGATAACAGGATGAGCAGGACCGAGAGCGACCACAACGCGATTTAATGAAGCTGCAAATACAAGGACTCGGGGTGGAGTGGAGTAGGTCCCTAAAAATTATTCCGTTTGGTATGAGGAATAAGGAATTAAGGGCCGGCGGCGGGAGTCAATGCAAACTGATTGCAGAAAATGCCTCATTTACCGGGAAATCAAATCGCTTCATTTCTAAGTGGATAAACACACAAATGATGGCAAATAGCCATGAATGCATCTAGTCCACAAGTCCAGCCAACAGCCCCCGGTGACCTGGCCAAAACGCTAAACGAATGAGCGAAATTGAATGAAAATTATGCTGCCACTCGACTGAGTGGGCTGCCAGCCCTCTCCGTACCTTCTGCTAGATGAAATATATAATTTTATAAAATAACTTGGCCCTTTTTTTCAGATCAGTGAGCTTTTTCCTTTCCCCCGGTCGGCAGAAAGCGGAAGGCGAGCCAGGAAAATTTCTTTGCTAAACAAAATTGAATTGTATTCTGACTGACGCTAGGCCCCAGGGCTCTGTTTTGTTTATATTCTTTTTATTTATTTTATTTGCTCTTTTTTTTGGCATCCAAATGAAATGGTGGCATTTCAAACAGAATTTATAAACAGGTCTTTAAGCCCCGGCAGGCTGCAAGTACTAGGAAATGTATTTGGGGAATAAGATGCGGCTCAGTTTAGTTTTGGGTTTAATTTTAATTGGATTTATATTAGGAGTAAATCTAAGAAAATGTTTAAAGGTAATTTAATCAAATTAATAACACTTGGGATTATTTAGCATTAAATTTAGCAGAGCTTGAAACTGCCTTTAAGCTTAGCTTCTTACAAGCCCTAAACTCATTTGATTTGTATTCAGCGGCACATAAAAAACTACAAAATCAATTTTCAAATATTTTTAACAAACTTCGAAAAGATCTGGACAATACAATAAAATTGTAATTCGATATAAACAAACTTTTACGCGCACACAGAGAAATAATGGCATGCGAGGATAAGTTGAAATGCTTACAAATTTTCAGGGAAGGCAGCACAGGCACAGCCAGGACCCGGAATCACCGCAGGCCTCGTAAAAATGAACATTTGAAGAGCCGAAAGATGTTGAAATGTGCAAACATAAAACTGCCACCAATTGATTGAGATGTAATCAAAAAGGCGACCCAAACAAAAAAGGAACTGTGTGTGAGGGCATAAAAATCATGGCCCGGACGGGCGAAAGGGAACGAGAAATCAAATTACGCATACGCAGTGCAGACCAAAGGGATCCCGCCGTGCCGTTATGGAAATTCAACGGAGGGCGGAGGGCGGCAGCATATGGGGCAGCTTACTAATGCTAACTGGGCTTAAATGCGGCGACTGCCTTTGAGCCACATACATCAACGCAAACATAAATTACTCGCCATATATGCGCATGACTAATTTGCGACTCATGTCTGCCCTTTGATGCTGCCGCCCGCAAAGTTTTAGCATTCATATTTTATTAGCCACAAGTCAGTAAGTTTTGTGTTCTAAACAATTTATTAATCAAATGGCCCAGCACAGGCCATGCTCCAAAAAGGACGGAAACCGGGCCAAAAAACCGAATCCGAGTCGCAGTCCGAATGCGAAACCGAAACCGAAAACGAAACTGAAGCTGAAACTGAAACTGAAACCAAAACCAAAAGGTCCAGTCATCTCCGACTTGTGTGTATATATAATTTATGTGACTCCCCCCAGTATGTGTGACAAATTGTGTGCCGGAGGCCAAGTTTCGCATTTTGTTGTTTAACTTTTTGCTCTCGCAGGGATATCGCAGGACCTCTCGCACAGTGCTGGTATCGTTGTGGCAACAATATCTCAAAAACGAAAGAAATATGCGAAGCATAAGGAAATAGGAACATGATTCGGGTTTATTTAGAGGTTTTTCTAGATTTTTTACAATTTTTTTTAGAGCTTTTTTTAAATCTGATCTTAAAATATATAGACATAAGAAAATATCTAAAAATGTAAAGGGAAAAATGAAATAAATATGTTTTGAGGTTTATTTTGAGGGTTTCATGTATTTTTAGTGTTAGTTATGAACCTTACCTTAAAATATAATTTACAAAGTATAAAAAAACTAAAAATGTAAACGGAAATATAGAATTAGGGTTTTGTAAATTATGTTCACAGCTTGAAATAATTTATATTATATTTATATACTTTATATTTCTAAATTAAGGAGCAATAATTAATTACCTTACTACCCAGACTTAAGTTCTTAAATAACAGTTAATTAAAAGCTTATAACTTTGGCAAAAATATTCCTAAAATGCCAAACAAGAAAAACTTCCACACTGCTCTTAGCCAAATCTAAACTAAAAATTTAAATAGATATATAGAATATATAGAATATATAGAATTAGAAATTTTTTTCACAACTTCAAATAATGTATATTATATTTATATACTTTATATTTCTAAACTAAGAAGCAATAATTAATTACCTTTCTACCCAGATTTAAGGTCTTAAATTAAAAGCTTATACCCTTTGCAAAAATATTTCTAAAATGCCAAACAAGAAAAACTACAACACTGCTCTTAGCCAAATCCGTTCGGGCATGTCTGTCGCCTGTCTCTTTGGCCTTTTCCCTTTCCCTTTTCCACCCTTTTTTCCCAGCATCTCTCGTCATCTTGTCTGGATCCCTACCCCTCGCAAAAGTGTTACAAATTTATGACATTTTCTTTTGCATTCGTCGACCCTTTAAAGCAGCTCGCACCCAATGGCTAAATCCAAAGCCAAACAGCTTCGAAAAAGGTCAACAGAATGCCCGAGGTTGGCGTCTCTAACCTCGAAAAAAAAGAAGAAAATAGCAAGAGGAAGTAGTAAAAATGTTGTTTTCTTCTCCGTTTTACGGTTTTGGGTTTGGACATTGACAAGAAATCCTAAAAAACTGTAATGGGCGGGAGGAGAACATCCCCAAAACCCAAAACCAAGACACTAATGTCGCTCATCTTTTATTAATATTTCTTTGAGATTTTTATGCTGCTGTTTTCTGGCCGCAGGGCGGGCTCTACAGGGTCTAGCAGACCGTTGAATGAACTACATTTTCGAATCACAAAAATAGAACGAAAGACAGATATCGTGTTTCGGGCACTGGCAAACTTTCACTTGAATTTAATACGCCCAGGAAAATACTTTTCTCGCTTCCCTCGCCGAAACTTAACTCTCCTGCAAAATCAATAAGCTTTATGTTCTCCTCTTTCGGCTGACATAAAGCATTCGCAGAAAAGCCGGGGAAAATAAACCCTCTGGCACTTGATTTGTTACATAAGGCGTGTTGCTTACTTTTACTGTCATACTTTCTTTTATGCGGAAATTTCTTCCCTGCAGGAATTTCTCCCCAAGTCATGTCTGCGGTGACTTCCTCTTCCCTTTCTCGCTGCCTGAAAGTGATTTAGCGGAAATTGTTTTTTAATGTGCCAGACATTCTTAAACTATTTAACCTGAAGAAGTGGCAGAGTCACTCCGAAAAAAATGTCAGCCATTTATCAATGGATAATCAATAGACCTTAAACATTTTTTTCCTTCTTTTTTTTTGGGTGTGTGTGTGTGCGGAATTTTATAGTTTTTTCAGGGCCATTGGCAGAAACAACTGCGTGGCATGCGATAAAGCCCAGGTACCGCTCTGCAAGCATGTATATTTAGGGGAAAGCACACTTTCCCCATTTAACTAAACATCCGCTGCTGCATTTTGGCATTTGCGGATTACAATAAAAGCGTTTTTATTCGTTTGCATGACTGGCAGACGAGCCGAGAGTGACTGACAGCTGGGGTGTAAGGTGAGCAGAGGGGAGAGTGTGCTCCTGGCATTCATTAGCCGCTGGCACGATGTCCTCACATGTCAACAGGCCGTTTGAGCCTGTATTGATTATTATCAGCCCATGCACAGAAGGAATAACATGTATAAATAGAAGTAAAAATTCAATTACTCAGTTTATAAACACTCGATGGGAGGCTGCATTTTCCCCTGTGTTTACTACACAATTTGCCAAATCACCAACAGGAGGGAAATAGTTTCAGAAATTTGGCAACTTGAGCTGGAAATGTGAAGCAATTTAATTTTAAATTTAATTTGCCTGAGTGAGGATTATTAATTTGTGCACATGGCTTGGGGAGAGCGCATAAAATCCTTTGCGCTTCGCACGGCCATAAACTTGGGCAAATAACTTAGTAATCATCGTTGGCAGCACTGCCAGGATCATCAGCATTTTGCCAGGGCATTATAATTATATAAGGATGCGCCTTTTGTGGGCGAGTGTATATGCGTTTGCTCTTTACACACGAATAAAAAAATAATAAAAAAACGAGCAGACGGCTTACCTTTTCCATTTTCTCCGCCTCTGTTTATGACAGCTCTCACTCGGCACTCGCCACACGGCCATATATATAAACGGGGCCGAAACACTTGCAAGTTTTACGATTTTCAAATGATGTACGTACAAATTCATAGAATTTTATATTTAACAGCGCCCAAAAGCCTGCAGCCGACTCGGTGTGCGAGTAACTGCTTTTTAGTTGTTGTTTAGTCAGTTTTCCGAGCGAGTGTGCGAGTGTGCGAGTGTATATGGCAGGGCGTAATTTTTCATTATTTGCCGCTCGGTTTTCCGCACATTCGCATTAATCAAACATTCCGGCTGGGAAAACATCGAAACAAACCCGGAAAATGTACGGCAATTAGAAACTGTTGCACAACGCATGCTTTTTGAGTCATGGGACTGTGTATTAGAGGCATATTTCCGCGTTTATCCGCCATGACAAGCTCATTATAATCGAATGCCGATGCCCTCCCCGAAAAAGAAACTTTTTAATTTAGTTGGGAAAAGAAAATAATACGGAGAGCATCATCATCATCATCATCATTGGCAGCCATCAGACTTTTCCAGCTGGCTGCCAATGTATTCGTGTGGGAAAAAGCAAAAGTTTTCCCCTGTCTACTAGTGCCTACTTTTCCGCACATTCACTCGCCCACTAAATGCAAATTTTCCTAATTTGATTTTGTTACTTTTCCCAGGAAAAGGAGCCACGCGAATTGCTACCTTTTTTCTGTGTTTTGTTTTTATTTCCCATTTCTGCCAACCAGAAATTTCATTATTTTTCTTTATGGCCGCAAAATTAATCAAGTAAAAACCCAGAGCCGAGAATGGATTTTAGAAAAATGTTTTCTTAAATGGAATATTTCCATTTGCACATTTTCGCCCAAGCCAAAGACGAAATTCATGCGGAGCAGCCGGCATTTATGGAATTTTATGTTCCATTTTATGGGGTCATCAAAAAGTGTGTTCAATTTCATAAATTGGAGAATAATTGCGCCGAAAGTGGATCGCAGACGCAAAGGCGGGCGAAAAATCTTTGCTGCTTATTGACACTAATTGGTCTTTGGGTTGAACAGCCCAGAAATTCAATTTGGCGACTAATTAAACGAGCTTAGCTTATCAAGCTGCAAAACGCGTAAATTATGTCCTAAATTGAGGCGAGAGCTCTGCCATTAGAAGAGTTTCTCTTGTCAATGGGAAAGCGAAAGCCATCATTAATATAACAAATTAGCAAGTAAGTGCCAATTGAGTTTAATTATTTGTTTTTATTTAAATTGAAGTATGAGTTTTTCCTGTGAAAATTAATAAAGAAATAAGCCCATCAAGGAAATACTTATTCGTAATCAAATTATGTAATAAATGCCCTTCAATTGTTATTATTTGTTGGTACTAAAATCAAAGTACTCACCTTTGCTATAGTTACAAGGTGTCCTGCAAAGAGAATGGCAATCCTCATTAATAAACTTTTTTTTACCGAGAGTTGGCTTAATTCTAATTAGCAGAGCGAAGCCTTAACATGTGCCAAGGCAAAGCGAGGCCCTTGAGGGATCTTATTATATATGTACTTAAATTAAGGCCATTGCGAGTGGCTTCACCTTGACAACGCCTCACTTTCATTGGCAAATGTCAACCTTTTCAGCACCACAACATCATGCTTAAAGTGCCCAAGGCAGAGTGTCATTGAGTGAGTGGGAAATTTATAAAGGGAAACATATTTTCCAGGTACAGACTCGCTGCAGTTGAAGTTTGTTTGCTGAAATTATATTTCATATGAAACCGGGAAAGTTATTTGGAGAAATATGCATATTTAAATTGACATTTTCTCCCAAGGCATAAACATTTAAAAATTTTAATCCGAGAAGAGATGTGAAATAAGATCAAGTGATGAATGTATTTAACTAATCCAAACTATAACTTTTATTATAACAGGGAGTAAGTTTTAAAATACTTTTACTGGCTTTTACCCTTTATAGAACACAACCCCTGACATGTGCATAAAAATCTCGCCATTTATCATGGCCAATGGCAGAATTAGCCAAGCGACTAACTGGCTGCCCCTTTTTTCTGTGGGCTGGCCCGAGGGCGTGTCCGTATAAATGGCTGCACTGAAACCAAGAACCAGCCAGAACTGAAACTAAAAACAGAGGGTCCGAATGGCGACATTGACGCGTCGAGAGTGAACCCCGCCGTGGCCATAATAATATCCGGGCAAACATTTTAAGAGCCAGCGCAGCGAAGGCCGAGAGGGCGTGGCGGGTGGCCAAGATTTATGCTGACACCACTGGGGCTAAGGGCGTTGGCAAAACGCTGTCGGACAAAATGCAATTGGGCTTTAATGCAACGGCAAGTGCAGCAGGATTCCATTAAAATTATATTAGGCATCAAAAATGCCGCCGCTACACAAACTATCGTTAAGCAAAAGGCGGCATCATTTTTATTGCATGCTGCTGCAGAGTGCCAGGAAAATGCAATTAGTTAGCCAGGATTGTGGATCCTGCTGGATCCGAGAGCTCGCTCGAGGAGGAATCAAGCCAAGCTGCCGGGAGTTAATCAGTTTTGCTAACTTCATTGGAGCCAACTAACGGAAGGAAACTTTTGTGCGAGGCGGCTCTCGAAGGAGGGGAGTACGAGTCCTGCCAATGAAGTTGACTTAAGGCTCACTCCCTGCCAGCCAATTACACGCACTGCAATCCTTTACAAAACTTTCCCACCACTGCCCGAACTTAGGCACGTGTTTGCCGGTCAGTGTTGGTAACTGGAAACAGGTAACAGGAGCTAAATTGGGTTTTAAAAAATTACCAAGAGCATTTAAAATGTTGCTAAAGAGGGGAACACTTTGTTTTATTTTTTAAAGAAAAGTGATTGGTGAGATATATACAACATTGATCCACTTAACGCTTTAATAATGCTGAGATATAATTTGCTTTAAATTTATTGTTATAACATTTATAAATGCATAATATATGTTTACATTTCGTTTCAGGGTGACCAGCCTTGACTATAAACCTTCCACTTCGTTTTAAGGTGACTAGCCTTGGCTATAAACCCGCCCATTTGGCCACACTGCTGCAGGCGCATGACTGGCAGCCTAAAAGTTGGCTAGACTAATGTGGCACTTGCATTCCCCACACGCCCAGCCGGATATTTATGGCCAGGACAAAGGGGTGAATAAAAGGCTAACTCTGGAGCCCACATTAACCCACATATCGATGGATATTTATGGCCAGCCAAATAACTTGTTCCGAGATGCCGTCGATATTTACTCATAACTTATTTAAGCTGCCATCCGATTAACAGCACACAATTGCAGAAGTGCAAATATTTGGCTGTTGCAAATTTAATCTGTCACTGGCTGCTGGCTGTGCACTCGATTGCGAAATTCCGGATCAAATTTGCAACACGTGTTGCAACTTTTATGAGCCTCGTTTTTGTAGGTCACTAACTCGGCTGTCAATCAAAAGCAGGTGCCGCGGAGGGCCTCTGGCCACAGAAGCCCCCCATCAATTTCCCCATAAATCAGGACTCACTGCAAAGACTCGGCAATTACAAAACAATTAAATTGTCACACCGAACAGTAAAGAGCAAACCGAGTCAGTGCCAGAGACGATAAAAAGCGCTATCTGCTTGGCTCTCCGGTGCCCGGTGCCCGATGCCCGGTTCCCTTTTCCCGGTATTCCTTTTTCCTCCTCGACAACTGTGACTTGGACATCCGATTGCTGCTCCGTCAACACGTTTCCGCTCTAATGTGCGCCAGCAGCACTGAGGGAAAATGTTAAGCATAACTTTGCAAGCAAATATAATTTAGAAAAAATTGCTTTCAAATTATTACTTGTATTTTTAATTACTTTTACTGTTAAAATTTTATTTCAAAATTATTATTTGTATTTTTAATTACTATTTACTGTTAAAATTTCATTAAGAAATATATAAAATGTAAATAATTGAACAAAGAACTTGGTTGCTTAGAGTGACCAGAGCTCTTTATGAAGCACATAGTGTGACCAGCCCCTTAAGAAGAAAATAAAAAAGAACACAATACAAAATATTAATTAAAATCAATTATCCTGCTCGTAATAATATATAAGATAAGATATTGTAAGAAACAATGATATTCTCCCAGTGTTACCCGTCCGCCCTAGGAGGAAATGGAAAAGTGCACAATATAAACTTCATTGGGCGCCAAGGCCAAATCGAACTGGCCAGCTCAGCGTCTGTTTCCATTATTTATTTGCAGCAAATTAAGCCCGGCCCCCCGAATAAAGGACAGAAGGATGGTCTGTCCGGGGGGCAGGAGGTCAAGTCAAGTGTCAGCATAAATGAAATTTCCCACCACAAACTTCCGGCAAACAAAAAGGCGAGCGGATGGTCGCTGTTCGCTGGAGGTTCAGTTCGATCCCCCTTAACAATGCATGTGCATAACAAAGAGCAAACGTCGGTTTCAACTTTTCACGGATTCCCATTCACTTTCCCTTTCCCTGCGCCTTTCCAAATCCCTTTTCCCTTTTCCCTTTTCCCGGGGACCTCGGGCACCTCGACACACTTGGCTGGCGCCATTAAGGTGCAACAAAATGTGCATGCGGGAAATGTTTGAGCAGGTTACTTGGCATCCGAGCCCTGGTATTTCGCACAATTCAATTGCAAAGTCATATCCGGTCGCAGCTACCACCCTTCAAGTGGGATTCAATAGGGGTGACTACCTGTGAGTGGATATCCTCTTTATAAGTGGTGGGAATTTGTGAATGGGTTTGCTAAATAATTCTTTGTCTTATTTAAATATTCTCTTATTTTTTGAAATTTTATAAAACTTCAATCTTAATTAAATTGGGATTAAAAAGAAGTTTCTTTTAAGTAATCATAAGCTTATATTTCTTAATGATTCTTTGACCTCTAGGAGTGAGAAAAAACCCAAAAAAATCATAAGCTACCATTTGCAAGCAACTTAAGACCCTTGTTTCGCCTTCCCCTGTGACCTGGCTGGAGTGTGCTGCTAATAACAAGCAGTTGCCAGTTGTCTTCCTGTTAATCACTGCACTTATTCCTCTCGTTTCCGCTTTGCTCCGCCATTTTGTGGTCGCACACAAATGAGCCGCATCACTTCCGCTCCGCTCCGCCCCCGGCCCTAGGCCCCTTTGAAGGTGTGCGAAATGTTCCGGGACTGCAGATAACAAAGTATAGTCAGGGGTAGGAAAAAAAAAAGAATATATATACGAGTATACAATTTTGCCAAGTTCTAGTGAAGCGTTACATTTGTGGGGTTCCGTTCGCTTGGGTTTCTGTTCAGCTTTCGCTTTCGCTTTTTGCCATTTGCCGCTTTGCTGCTTTGCTGCTTTGTGCTAACTTTTTTAATGAACTTGTTGATGTTGCGTGTGCTGAACTTGCTGCACTTTATTCACTTTTTGCAGCACAGCAGCTAATGCCGCCGGTTGTCTGTCAAATGATTTGCCCAAGTGCGGCGAGATGCGCAGTGCGTGTAATTGACTTGTGAACCTCAATTGGCGGCCGAATGCAATTGAAAAACTTAATTTATGCCCCATTGGGGATTTCCCAGAATAGCGAGTGATGTAACATTTTTCATAAGTAAATTTAGCTTAGGTACATTTTCTAATAAGTTTTACTCTTAAACATGTCTTAACCCCGGAAACCTTGAACTTTGCTCAGCATTTATTCATCACCCAGTCTCAAGTAAAATATGCAACACACTTTTGGCTATACATTTTTGGCAGCACATGGAAGCACTCCCTCATCTTTCGCCAACGACTGCATTATGAATTATTAATAACAATTTAATTAAAACTGTCTAAGTTGGAACAGGGCGCCCCACGCCGTCGTTAAAACTAATGCCAAGTCGGGCTAATAAATCAAGAGCGCGCCAACGAAACTGATATGCCACCGAATATGGGAATGGGTCGAGATGAAAGTCTGTTGGCTGAATAGATGGATAATGGTAAACTAAAACTTGCAGTCAGCGGGGCGTTAACGGACTGACAAACAAGCCGACAACTGAAAACGTTACAATTAATGCCATCAGCCGGCAACGGCAACGGCAGTCAGATAAACAATGGCCACGACGAGTGGTTGACAATGCCAAACAAACGTGGCCGACTACAAAATGGTCCAGTGGTCACTCAACGTGGCCCTAGAGCCGGGGATATACAGGGATATATATACATGGGGGTTATTTAGCGATGAGGGGGATGTGTGTGTGTGTTTACACGTTGTTTGGCCAGCGTGGCAATGCAAGCTGCATAACTTGTTGACTTGTTCTGGCTAATTGTCAAACGAGGGCGAGTATTGTAACTAAATAAAGCCGCTAGAGGTGGAAACAAGTCAGAATTAAATGCAAATAAATATATAAATTAGCTGCAGAATATACTCTATTCAATATAACATTATAAATTCCACAATCAATCTCACTCTGCCTTTAAGAGTCCCCCTTTAAGGCTTGGCATTCCCCCGCATAAATAACTGACCCATCTTATTGTCTCTTGGGCATTCCCCAGGAGACCCCAAAATACCAGAGTTAAATGACCGAAAATTGTGCCACATTTTCTACGCATTTCCTGGCACACACTCGTTCACACACTCTCTCTCACACACGGTTAACTATCATAAAAACGAGGCTAACTCTCGGCACTAATTAAGTCGAAACCTTAGCATTTACCTTGGGGCATTTGCTCTTGGGCTATGTCAGGGGGGGGGAAAGAGGCGAAAGAGGAGCTGCTTCTTGGGGCCTCCGAGAAGGATGCGCATTAATAGGAAACCCTTGTAGCGAAGGCTTCCAGGCACATAAAAATGTCATATGTCAACTACAGGTTGCCTTGTCAGCACTCATTAAGCTCTTAACCTCATTCGTGCATACACACGGCTACAGATGGCACTCTCGCAAGGACATACAGCAGTGATGGCCACAAACTTTGGAAAATACGACAGGATCGGGGTGAATAAATAAGGTAAATGGGTTGAACTTCAATATAAAAATATAAAAATATTAAATATTACAATATAATAAATTTTTAAAGCTATAAATATTTTTTCTCTGGCTTAGTAAGTTCTTCAAGTTCTCAAAATCAGTCAGAATTACTGAACTGAACTAACTGAATTTAAAGCTTAAAAAACATCGATTTTTTTTTAGCAATTTTCCTTTAAGGACAAAGAAATAAACCTGTCTGAAAAAGAAGACAAATTGCCAGCACTGGCACCCACCCTTACATAGACAAACACTCAGCACCCTGGACAAATGCAAGTGAGCGCTTTATTACCGATGTCGACACGCCCGGAAAGTGGCAGGACATTGGAGCTGCCAGGAGGACTGGCTTTTGTCTCAGTTAAGCAGGGACTTTCCCGGCCAGGCGAGAGAGCCTTTAAGGAAAAGGAGAAATTATGAATGTGCAACACTCGCGTAATTCGCCGTCTTTCGCTCTCCTTGAGAGCCGCCTTTCAATTAATTTAACTCGCCCTGTTTTTGGCCCTTTTCGCCTCTCCTTGGCCCCTGAATGAATGAAATCAAATTAATTACGAGAGACGACGAGCTGATAGCAGTTCGTAGGAAGGATACGCCGCTTCCTTATGCACATGCATGGAAATTTCTTTTCATAATTTATACTCCGCTCCTTCCGCCTTCCGCCGGCTCTTTATACTCGTCGTACTGCGACTCCGTCTTCGGCCTTTGCCATTCATTTTAAGGCATTTCCCAGGCGAATCTTATCTGGCCCCTTTATCATTATCAACTCCATCAGTTGGGCAGAGTGCCAGGCCAATGGTAAATAACCTAAATAACTAACTTGACGGGGTATATTAGGCTCTGGGTTTTACTCTTAGTTTTTTTTATTATTAAAGTCTTTCAACTCCCAAATAGCCTTCTTTTTCCCATACGCGAACTAGGGAAATGCTGATAATTAAGAGAAAAAAATATGCCCAGAACACGATACTCCATTGTCGATAGAAAAAAACATTCCATTCCTATTTTGGCTCTCACATTTCGTTGCTTAGTTTTGTGGCTGTGTCTCCACGCCTTTTTATGTGTGTGTGCTCATAATTTGATTTCTGCCCTGTTTGATTAAGGATGTCGAACACACACAACCGCCCAGATCCACCCACTCATTCAAGGACTCAAGGATATATACATTGGCAGACGTTGTAGTTTTAGCTTGCAGTCATTTTGCGCTCCGATATTGGATTTCAGTTCGCATTTCCTCCACTCCTCCACATATCGAATGGCCTGCCTTTGAGCCATGGTCAGCATATTGTTAGGAAAGCTACTCTCTATCGACTTCCTTGTCCTCGATACGGACATTTGTGGGTCAAAATATTGGCAGGATTTATACTAAATGAAACGGTTGCAATCGCTTGCCACAAAAATTATGAAAAGAGAATTATGTAGCCTGATTGATGACGGGATAAATGTCAAAACATCTCAGATGTAGATGTCTGTCATCGGAACTTACCCTCTTCTGTGTCGGTTTATTGAACTTTCAACTCGGCAAACTCGCAATTGGTCTGCTGTCTGCAATGAAGAGAAATACATTCATTTATTTATTTACTTATGGTGATTAAAGTGCATTAATCAAGTCAAATTAAACGCATTAAATGTTGACAATATCTTAATCACAGCCAAGTTATCTCCGTACTTAATTAAGCAAGTAGCAATTCAATTAGTTTGGCAGACAAAGTTGAAGCCAAATTCACATGGGACACACAGGTGTGCTAATAAAGGCACGGGATTCAGGATTCAGGATCCCGGGGAAGGGGTCCTCTGGTGAGCCGCAAAATCAGAAATGTTAATTAAAATCACTGAGCGTTGGGCCTAGGCGACTGGCATGCTAAGCAGCCCTGAAATCTGTGGGGAATTCAGTACCGACGGGGAAAAAGGCAGGTTAGGCAGGTTAGGGAAAATCCCGGCTGGGGAAAACCTCTGACCGCAGCGGCGGAGGAAGACAAATGTTGCAGATAGCAATCTGCCCGGGTTTATTATTATTAAATGTGGTATAAAGATGCCAACTGCAAACGAATTAACTTGAAGAGCAGGTCGACAAGAAATGTCAAAGTTCAGCAGGAAAATTATTTTATTGCGGAAATTCACACCAAAAAATCAGATTTTAAATTAATTAATGTCAAAAAGGGCTTTCATAAAATGTGTTTGTTTAATTTAAATGGATTTTAAATTGATTATGTTTCTTTAATAAAAAATCGTTCGAAGTTTTGCAATGATTTCTTTTCTTCTGAGGTAATATTTACGTTACATTTATGTGGAATTTATTATATATGTCATATATGACAACAGGAAAATGATTTTATGTAGGAAACTTTCTTCAGGACATCAGTCTTTAAATAAGTAAAAGCTAAGAAGGACTTAAGAGAAGTTTAAATAAATTAAGTACAGTGTTTGTTCAATTTAAATGGTTTTTAGTTTGATAATTTTAATTAAATTAAAAACATTAACATTTAAAAAATTCGGAGGAACTCTTTTGAGGATTCCCCTTCTCCTTAGGTATTATTTTTAATAGTTTCCTATGAATTTCCCCTCGAAACTTCAAATTAATTGAAAATTCTTCCTTAAATAAATCGAAAAAGCTATACTCAAGCCACAAAGGCTACCAATATTGGGTCCCCGCTGTGCGAATCTTCAAAGTTGAAAATTCAGCTTCCCAACTGCCGCAATAAATAAAGGTAAAGCGGCACAGAGCCGCAACAAAGCAGAATTGCATTTAAAATTCGTAATGGACGTACCGGAAATACAGAATTCCGATCAGGAAGCAGGGGGTCAGGAAATCAACTGAAAAAGTGCCGCAAAAAAGTGCGCAATGCCAAAGCGAAAGCTCACAGAGCTCACCGAACAAAAAGCAGAGATACAAAAAATACAAAAAAAAAACAGAACAAAAAAAACCGAAAGCGAAACGAAGGTTACAGAATAAACAAAGGAGCAGAAATAATATTTGTATTAAAATGTGCAACGCGGGAGGGCGACCTTCCTTCCCTTTGATCATAAATGGGAGGAAGCAGCGAGTTTAATAAACTGGTAACCAAACCAAAGCCCAAAACCGAAACAATTAATGAGACCGAGACCTTAAAGCCCCAGCTAAGAGCCGAGAGCCTTTAATTTCGTCGCTGAGCCGCTTTAAGCCATGGCTTTTCATTTCGTCTGGGCGAAAGTGCTCGATAATTCGAGTTCCGGTCTCGACAGCATCACAACTCCCGGCAAGTTGCATTTAAGCGGATGCTAACTTTCATTAAAAACCACTTAACCCGTGCCAGGACAACAGGGACCGGTACTGGGACCGCTCCTGCCGGCCCACTTGACCCGCCACTTGACCCACATGACCCAGCAACAAAGCCAGTGACGCCACGTGGCTACAGCCTCCCGCCCTGCAGTCTCGGATCCGAATCCGAGGTCCCTGCTAGTTGGCTTTGAGGACTTAGAAGTGGGGGCGTGTCCGACCCGAGGGCACATCGTTAGTCATATTTTTTTCACTGTCCTGTCCTGCCCCGTCCGGGTGCAAACTTTTTGGCAAACACGAAGCCAGTAAGAGATATTTTTAATTAAATTAAATAAGAGTGCGTGCTGGGAGCGGGGGGGACTGGTCTCGGCCGGAATGCAAGAGTCAAAAAGTGCTGCATACTTATGTGGTCAAAAGTTTGTACCGGATTAGAGATTTGATTTAAAATCTTAAAAGCACACACAGCCAGAAAGTTGGGGCAAATATCCGACTATATTTGCATATAGCAATGTCGCTTGGCTTACATCAACAAATTGAAAGCTTCCCTTTATTAAAAAAATATTCCTGAATTCGGAATACGGAATACTTTCATGACTAATTGTTGAGCAGTTTAAAACTTTGTCCTCTCTCCGTCTGTGTTGATCAAGAATATTTTTGCCCGGCCACAATGTCATGTGCAAAGTTTGTCACAGCGAGACGAGATGGAAAAAAAGCGATTCACATGCGTTGCCATTTTTTTATTGGTTTATTTCTATTTCATTACCACTGGTATTTTCCTTTAATTTTTCGCCGCCGCACAAACAAACAACGCCAGCCGAAAAAAGGCAGCCAAAGTTGAAAAATGGCAACGCAGAAATAAAAATATAAAAAAAATGGAACAAAAAGAATAGACCGGGAGGCCAATGGGGGCACTGCAGACAAAACTGCAAAACTTTGGCGCGGCTTTCACTGCTCCTTGTGGCCCCAAATGTTTTCTTTTAATGCCGAAGCGTGAAAACAAAAAACTTTTTCTGCCCCGCTTTTAAACGGCGACACTAATGGCCCGAAATTGAAATGGATTTTGGGGCTGGGGCTTGTGCAAATATGCTATAGAGGAGAACAAACAAAAAGAGTCGGAATCGAGTAAGTTTGCACAGAACGTCATATGCATTATTAGCCAAAATGAGCAATCGATGGAATGGATTCGAAGGGAAAGCCATTTGGAAGCTTACTATTTTATAAGGTTACTTTTTGAAAATGTTATTGAAGATTTTGTTGAGCATTTACAATTTTATTTTCTTTTAAATTTACATGGGAGAACGTGAAGTTTATTTAAAATATAACTTTAAGTACATATAACTTTTATATTTAATTAATTTAAAGTAGTTTTAAAACATCTCTAAAGCATCTCTGATAAAAATCTTATGTTATGTATTTCATTTATTTATTTTAACAAATCAAAAATACATTATTTATGATTTTATACTTGCATTTGTGTGCTCCAACCAACTGATAACCATTAGTAAATATAGAAAATATAACAGAAAAGATGTAACTAGTTTATTTACCTTTGATATATTTTATCTAACAAATAATATGCTCGATTTCAGGCTCGGTTAAGTGGACAAAAAAACTACTACATATATTATATATGAACAAATATGCAAATCAACTGTTAATCAGTGACTTGCAAACGAAATTCTATTTTGATATACGCTATCTATTACAAATGGCTCCCGCAGCCGGCCAAGGGATGTGAACCAATTTGTTTGTTTGCCGGCCTGTTTGTGTGACCCAAATAGAAGTTGGCCAAAATGCAGCGCTCAATTTCCGCAAACAAACAATCGAACAAAAGCCAACACCAACTGAACATTTCACAGCCCCCTCCCGGAAAATTTTGTGCATTTCGCTTTAGCCGAGTCCTGAGCCCGGCACAGCACGGCTCCCGGCCAAGATAATTAAAATTACTAATTGAAAAGGTCCGACAGATACACCGGCAACTACCGGGTAAATTGAGCGCCCCCGGGCCATCCATCATACTCCGTGGGAAATTCAATTTTCCAGAGCATAAAGTTTGAGCGTGCTAATATTTAGCGAGCGCCCTTCGAACGATGCGTTTTATGGATTACTCGGCAGCTCGACAGCTGAAGCCTTAAACAGGAATTGATTGCGAACACGAGGTTGTCGTTGGTGGATGATGACGATGATTTAAGGAGAGCCACCACCAGGGCTTCCCACAAAATTTAATTCAATATTATTTGTCATCCTATGCAGATTTCTGCTATTTCTGCTTCTGCATTTCTGGCTGCCAACAAAGGCAGTCCGAGAACGAGCCAAAAACTGTGTGCTGGTATTTGGGTCAGAAATGCATTAGAAAGTGCTAACTAGCTGAAATGCTATCCGATGCGATGCAGCTAACTTGGTCCCCGGCCACTGAGCGGTGTAAACAAACTTTTGTGGTCAACGGGTCGGCTAATCGATATCTCCTGACACACCGGAAGGAGAAAGAGAGATCCCCAGGACCAAGCGACGCGTGTGGTCGCCATATCAAATATTTTTCCGTCTTTGATTTCTTAGTCCTCGCAGTGCCAGCGATTTTTAGCATTAATTGAATTCGGTTCCTGGCAACTTCAGCTTTCCTCTTTGGGAAATTTAGCACTTGCGGTGAGTGCGGTGACCGAAGGAAGGCAAACAACGCGGCCAAAAATTTCGCAAAAAATATATATTACATTTCTGAAGCGCTGCCAAGGACTGAAGGACGCGAAATGACTTAGTTTCTGCAAATATTTGGCATGCGAGTAATTAAAAAAATTAAATGAAAATTTATAATGCTAAATATTTTAAGATATTATTGCGTATTTAAATAGCAAACCTTTTAATGCCACTAAAATCCTTTAAAGAGAGACCCTTTAATTAACAGACTTTCCAAAACTTTTGGCCTGGCCGAATCTGCATCACCTTCAGTAGGCTGCAGTTCCATTTTCGTGGTCCAAATGATCCTGTTTTCGGGCTCTGCATTCGAGCACTTTGTCGGCAGCCACATAAATCTTGAGTGAAAATTTTCGTTTGGCCCATAAAAAATTAACAATGCGTAAAGGGGCTGGCAGAAGTTACGAGCCAGACTCCGGGCGTAATCCAGGATTTCTGAGAGGGCTTGCCAAGTATGTCCCTGCTGCACTTGAGACCCACAAACACACTCGTCCGCACTGCAGCCGCACACTTCGGTATGCCTGTGTGTGGGTGGATGGCCATAAAGGTTTTGTGGTCCCGTCGCCCAGACTCGCAGGATGCCCTCTAGCACGCCTCATTGCCTTGGAGAGCTCACAGAGAAAAATATATACTAAATTAAGAGAAATCTAAACCTAAATTATATTTATTGAACTCGGAATTGATATGTTTATACATTTAAGGTAGAGAAGCCTTCAAGTTTTTAAAGTTTTTACAGATACAAATTTATGTTTTTCAGTATCTCCTTTCTATCAAGGATAAGCAGGATGCATATTGGTAAAACTGTTTTTTTCCTGTGCTGGATTTGGATTGAGTCCGACGTTTGCGGTCAGTAGGTTTGGCTCTGCATTAAGCAATGCGGAACAGGCAATTCCTGCCTGATTTTATATGGAACTGCCTTGGACTGAACTGAATCCTGCAAAGAGAGTCTGTCTCTGGGAGGTAGGTACTCCGCGTGATGCCCTTAATTGTGAATATGTGTTAATGTATTCCCTTTTGCACGTTAACATTTTATTCTGCCGTTTAAAATGCTCCCAATCTGGCTTTAAGCCCCGCCCAGGACTCCAAAAGGACTGCCAAGGAGTGGGCGTTCTGTCCAACGTGACACTGAACACGTTTTAACGACGAGAAGCTTCTGGCCCCAGCCTTCATAACTTATGCACATAGATAAGCGAAGGCAGGCACTCGTCCCTCGTTCCACGTCCTTCGGCCCCGAATTTTCGTCCTTGCGGTGGCAGCTCCTTCCTTTTTTTTCGGCGGTTCGTGGGAGGAATCTTCGGGGCGGGGAGCCGCCCCTTTTAATGCTGCTGGCCATTTAACAAATTATGAAATTTTCATAATTCTGTATTGTAATTGCTTAAAGCTTGGTTCTTGGAAGGAAAGGAAATTGTGGCATTTTAATAATTCATCTAAAGACCTCCCACTTAAAATAATAACTCTGATGCAAATTATTTAAATCTTTTCATTTTTATTCATTTCTTCTTGTCTTGAATATAAGATACATCTTTTTCTTTAAACCCAATCAATTTAGCCTTCAATCTGGGCCTAATCTCCGTGGCCAACCGCAGCAAAGAAATCGTTCGTCGGTGGCCAGAAAGCCTGTTGTTCGATTAACCACAGACTCTCGTCCACATATATCCTGGCAAGCCATTATTTATATTTAATTGTGCTGACCACAATGTTGGCACGTTACACCTCAAATTGTAATTATTTCCTTGATGGACTCGGGCCCACTCGGTGCACGTGCCATTAATTATGAAAATATTGCCCAAAACACTTGTACGGCCAAAAGATGCTACCTTTCTCGCTCCCTCACAATTCTCCCTCTCTATCGCACTCGATGCTGCCCTCTCTCTTTCACACTGTGCACACAAAACAGAGCTCTCGTTGGTACTTACATTAAATTTAAAGTATTTACCACAATATTTTCGCTACACTTGCCGCAAATTGTATTTTCAGCTCACCATTTGCAACACACATCAAGTATTTTTGCACGGGTGTGTGCTGAGTGTGTGTGTGTGTGTGTTGTGTGTATTTTATATAAAATGTATTGTGTTTTTTGAGTTTTCGTCTGGGATGGAAAACTCAGCTTTCCGTTTTTGTTTGCGGCTGCTGCTTTTCGTCCTTTGTGGCCTTCTCCACGTCCTGCCGACCGTGTTTTTTGGAGTACGTGTTTGTGGGATTTCACGGTAGCCAAAGTGCGATTTTGACCGGAATCCATAGGAAAGCGAGGGTATACTGTTTCAAATTTTGTTATTAAAAATAAAACACCTTATTTATAAAGCAAATAAATTGAAAACATATATTAAAATCTCAAGATTACTTTAAGAAATATTTTCCTGTTCCTTCTTGGTCGTTGTATCGTAGAAATCAGTATTAATTTTTAAAGAATTCCCATTTCAATTATTTTCCAGGGCAACCCGGATTCGTTCTCTTAATTTAGCTCACCTCCATCGCCTTTCCAGTCAAGTACTTGCAATATTTACTGAACCAAATTAAGGACATGAAAAATCTTTGCTGCCAAATTTAAACAAGTGGAAGGCAAGACGAGAAGCTGAAATTGAATAAGTTGGCAGCTGGATGGTTAGTGAGTGAAAAATGTCTTAATGAAAATTAGGCAGCCAGACGATATTGTTCGTGGGCCAAAGGAGAGAAAAGCTTCGTGCAAACTGACTTCTTAGGAAGCCGAGACACGTAGGCGGCCGGCACAGCCGCAGGACATTTATTCCGGTTAAATTTAGGCGTAAAATTCCAGAGGCCGCCCCGCAAACGTGCAATTATTCAAAGTGCAGAGAAAGAGTTTTCGCATTAAACGTGTAACTTTTTGCGAGGGGCCAGAAATGCGCCAAGGAAATTGTTCATAAGTTGGAGACAACTTTGGGTTAACTTTCTGCGGCCGAAACGAGGCCGAAAGGGAAACGTTTTCATTTTCATTTTCATTCCAGTCAGCATCTAATTTATTGCCGCAATTTGCTGCTGCATATTAATTTAACATAAACGGCTCACAACCGTCACCAAATTGCCCCCCGAAATGATTACACGACTCGCCGCCGCCTCATCCTTGCGATGTCCTTGCCGGATTGCCAGCTTGCCGGCTTTCTTGCGGATTTGGCAACGCGCCGCTGAAGATCAGCATCAAATTACCCTAATCAAATTGTCATTACGCATATTTTAAGTAAATAAGTGCGTGAATTTAGATCAAATTAGCAGGCGGCAGCAACTGCCAACGGGCTGACATTCAATTTACATGTGATTCTCGAGGGCTACATTTTTTACGACCCCGCTCAGAAAAGCAGAAGTTAATGTGCGAGGGTTTTATTGGAGACAGAGTGGGAGGGATGCCTATTTTTCTTAAATTCGGGTCAGGGAAAATATTACTGAATTTATTTTCAGTAGTATATTTTCCAGAGTTTATTGGAGCCTTTTATTTAATTTATTTTAAAGTTATTAGTTCAAGTAGTTCATAGAAGAGCATAATTGCTTCTGAAGTAAAGTAACTATGGTAATTATCTACAATTCATTAAGAGTCTTCTTAATTATGTTCACCTGCTTTACTAAGTTTTTAGCTTCCGTAAAGTTGAATAAATTAACTTTCTGAATATGAATATTTGCATTTACATTAAGTCGAGAAAACCATAAGTAATCTCTGGCCTAACATTTAAGATTACCAAAAACCCAACCAAACCCATTTAATGCCAAAAATATATCATTTTCCAGCCGCCAGCCAGCCCTTTCCTGTATCCTTACGCAGTATCCTTCGCTGCCCGTAAGAAGTTCCTCAAACAAAGCCTAGTTTTGTTGAGTAGTGGAAATTAATCAGGAACGGGTTAACCGCCTGGCTGTTGAAGCGCTCAAAGGCTTCCCCAACTGAGACGCTCGCCAAACAGAATAAAGCTTAGTTAGCAAGCAGTTTAGAAAAGTTGCTGGGGAAAAAATAAGTAAATATAGAGCGGAGCATATAAAACTCTTAACAAGACATAAATGGACGAAGAATAAGCAAGGATAACTGAAAACTTTGGCCCGCCGGAGTGCGAGTAGTGTGCATACACATGCGGGGTACAAAGTTCGGGGAAAAACACCTCCAGGATCGCGGGGTTGAGTTGAACTCTCAACCGAACTGGAGCTGAACTTTTATTTGTTTGACTCGTGAGCAACAAACTTTGCTTCCATGCTCCTTCAGCTCCAGTCTGCCTGCTGTCCTCCCTTCTGATTCTGATTCTATTTCTGTAGAAAGTCGCAGTCAGTGCTGGTAATTGTTGACTTGGTAAACAAAAAAACTATAAAATAGCCAAGTTTAATGGTGTATAAATTAAAGGGCAGATCAGAATGTTATTTAAAGTATTAATTTTGTCTCTATTGGGTTATAAGAATCCCTTAATTATATTTATCGATTTTCCTTGAACTAATACTTTTTTGAATACTTCCAAAAAATAATCTACAATAAACATTTTTAAGCAGAAGTATATAAAATCAACCATTTCCAGGCTTAAATTAATTTTAAATCTTCTAACAAAATAAGAACTCCAAGAAAATGCACTGACTTTATTCTGACTTTAAAAATAGCTAAAAAATAAAAACTAGCTGACTTGGCAAGACCCAGCACAGTGCAACCCCAGAGTGGAACCCAAACGAGCAGAAGAACCGCTCGCCAAGTGCACTCCAAATTACTCGAATGATACTTGATGGTTGCAATCAGCAGAGACCCCCAACCGACGAGGCAGACTTCATTATTTTGATGGCAATTAGCAAATTGAGTTCTATAATATTTTTGTTGTCCGCTTTGCAGCTCTCTCCGTTCGAGTTCTTTTTTAGTTTAATTTTATTGTGTGTCTCGTGTGTGGCGGAATGTTGTCAAGCAATTAGTGCAGCACGACTGGCCAGGCACCCGCTGCGTATACTTGATGCGCCCAGGGAGGAGGGTACTCTTTGACTGGATTTTACATTATGTGCGAACACTTGGCATTGTAATTAACTTGGCCCTGGCCCCCAAAAAAAAATATACATAAAACTGACCCTTGGTGGAAATTCCGCGAAAGGGAGTCTTGTTTTCGGTAGGGAATCTGGTCGGAGGCAGCTGATAAAACACGGATACGCTGACAGTGCAAACAGTTTGTGGGAGTGACAATCATTTAAAGGGAATCTCCGGTCACAGTGGGTACATGGTGGGGAAAAAGTGGATAAAAACTCTAGATTTTATAAATTAAAAACATTATTTAAAGTTCATTTTAAGGGATAGATGTCACAGAAAAGTAAAGAAAAAATTCCATTTCTTCTATAAATATTTTCTGGGTCTATTTCTCCCTGTGTCCCTGCATATGGTAAACTTTAAAGCCTGCTTAGCTTAACCTTTTTGCTTTCACCCCCATCGACACCCACTTTAATGGCTCAATCATCTTTGCAATTGTTATGTTCCTGAACCATTTAACCTCATTGGCAGCGAACGAGGGTGCCCGGGAAAAAGCAGAAACCAAATGAACTGGAAACACAATTTCTCAGCGCCTGATTTGTCGCCTTGTTGTTTCCCCACACACACACACGATAATCATAATGCTCATAATATTATGAATATGTGCGGGGGGCGAAATATGATACGATACTTTAAGCAGCAAAACATTGTCTTTTATGTTACATAACCCTGCCAGCCTACCGATGACAAAGCCAGCTGAAAGTTGGCATCGGCATTGATCCATGTTGACAATTTTTGGCGGGTCGCGCAAAATAAATAAATATGCCAAGATATTCGCATACTTTTACACTCGACTGCTCATCGCATCGTGTGTGGCCCCAGTCCCAGGGAGATTGTGAGTTTGGTTCGAACAGTTTATTTTTATTGCCGGGCGACGCGACTCCGCCATATCCCCCATGTCGCGGCATCGATGCCGTCTGACAAAGGCAAATGCTCCCATTTGTCATTTGGACAACGAGCTGACAACAGTTCAGTGCCACTTGTCACATCTGCAAAAATCCACAGCAGCAGAGATCCCACTTGCAGGCACTTCAAAATATTTACTTTTGGTGGTAGATTATTGGAATAAATAAATAAGCAAAGGTTTATTAACTTAAGGAGACTTAACATTTTTTGTCCTTACTTTTGTAACACATTACATAGAACATAAAATGCAAATAAGGCTTAAAAATGTAAAAAAGTATAATTAAAATGTTTGTTTTGGGTATTAATTTCAAGTCCAAAGAAAGCAGAAACTTCTTGATCAATACATTCTTGGTTACGTAATAAATTTCATACAACAAAAAACACTCTTCCTCTCATGTTTTCCCATTAAAAATGTACAAAATAAACCTACACCCGCACTGGAAATTGGAAAAACCCCTTTTTGCGTAATGGGCGTAGCACACAAAGTGCTTTTAATTAAGCATCGATATGTGCTTAAATATGAAATGCCCTTACATATTTAATTAAAAGGAAATTGTATCCTGTTGCCATCTACAAAGGGACTTTGTCCTCGTTTTTAATTGCGCATTTCATGCATTTTAATGCGACTGCCCACATAAAAGACACACAGCCAGCACCCCCGCAAAGCCAAAGGAGATCGTAATGAGCTCAAAACCAAAAAAGGAAAATTACACAAACCAAAAAAATATATCTATATAAATGAAAACAAATTAAGAGCAAGGCAAACACATAAATTTTATATGGCTTTCAACCGGAGAGCAGCAGCACATTGATATGGAAATAAACCCGGGGCCGCTAATCAAATGTAAGCACATTTAATGTTTAAATAAACAGAAATGAGTTGATCCAGCGCAAATAGGAGAGATGTAATGAAAAGAGCTGAGAGCCTGAAAAGACCAAAGCTGGCTTAGGCCCGGGCTTTTCCTCGATTTTCCCTTTGATTAAGTCCCGCATAAATATTTATGTGCAGCCGCAGCAGCAAATATGCGCATTCATGACAGGCAAAGTGGTATTTAATTGAGAAGTAAAATATATGAAGCACGTGGCGGTAAGCGAAACGAAATAAGAATTCCGGAGCCCCAAGACCCACGCAGGCCGGATAGCCAGGATGAGAAAGAGGATTTTTTACAAAGAATTCTGTTCGGATTTTGTTTAATTTAATTTCGCGGAACAGGGAGAACTCAAAGCAGATATTCTAAATTATCAAAGAGCTTAGGCTTAAGAAATAAATGTTCTTAAGTAAGTACCAAATAATAATTTAAACAATTGACACTACAGAAAATATATTTCTCTGGTTTAATTATAAATAAATTATCGTGACTGAAATTTAAGCGAAACTTTCATAGTTTATAAATTATATTTCAACCCTACATTAACTGTAACAAGTTATCCTCGTAAAAAATGCAGCTTCAGCTTAAATTAATAACTGCTTATGATATCATATCAAAATAAACCCCTTATCCAATGACCATAAAAAAAAACTAAACATAAACTTCAATACGAAACCAAACACATGCGTTATGCGATGCTTCTGTGCGCGGAGATGCCACTTGAAACAAACAAACAAAAAAAAAAAAGGAAAACAAAAAAAGAAAATAACATAAATTTCGTTATTGAGTTAGCAGAGCCACTCACACCACCGACATGAACTGAAACAAAACAAAAATACGAACCACGAGAGCCACTTTCAGACTCGGCAAACAAAACAAAGTCACCCAAGACTGTGAATTTGTGTGTATTTTTGTGGGGATATTTCCAGCCTCCGTTTTATTCCTTTTGAAGTGGCACGAAGAGAAAAGAAGAAAAAGTTGGGTTTATGTCTGCCACTGTGGGGCATAATTCCCTTTAAAGACTTTAACGCTTTTTTAATAATTTTTTATTGTCAAGAAATTCACTTTGGCAGTATTCGCGTTTTGAGAAGTTTTAAGTGCCGACACTGCGGGACTTCTGCCCAACGTTTAATTTCTTATTTTGTTTTTTTGGAAAAGTTTATCAAACGGTTTAAGGTTGAAAGGCTCTTAATGCAGTGGCTGAATTACCAATTAATTGCGATATTATTGCATTTTTATCACCCGCCATATGAATAAATTCCATTAAAGCCAGATGCATCGGAATATTGGCTTTTCAGCCAATCAATAAACATTAACTTCAAGGGCACTTTAGTGCTTTTTCCAGTTAATCCCCTTGTTCGCCAATATTTTTATTTAAGCCGCATTTATGCGTTTGTTTTTATTTAATTTGCATTCATACTTCGCCATTTACATAGGTCACCGCTGCAAAAAAAAAAGGAAAATAATAATAATAAAAGCGGAAAAGTTTGCCCTTTCGCAGGGCGCTGTAAAATCAACAAGCTGGGGAATAAACTGGACTGGGAATTGAATTGTCACAGCTGCAATTTTTCAAATGTTAAATCAAAACAGAAAACCAATTACTTGCGATGATTAATTACCGCACTCTCGATGGCGCCGTGCCTAGGCAACAAATGTTGAGGACCACAGAATGATTTTGATTGCGACTCGGGCAAACAAACAGTTCGTTTGATTTATGATGCGATCAACCCTTTGCTGACAAGTCCCCGATGTGACGTGCCACTCCTTCCCATTCCATCCCATCTCTGCAGGATGCTTTCGGCTTCAAGTTGGCTGAACTTGCTCCTGCGACATGGAAATCACCTTAAAATTCATAAGTTTGCGGGCGATGAAGTAGGCGGAAACCGCAAGTAAAACAGCAGCTGCATGTCATTAACTATATGGGCGGCGGGGCGTAATCCTCTCCACTTGCCGCACAACACGGCGTATGCGTAACGCCACCAACTTTTCAACGCTTCATTTTGCGAACATTTAGCAGCCACACTTTCGGAGAGTGCGGCATGACACCTTTTTATCCCGACTTGTTCTCCACGTTTTATTTTTTCCCTATTTTGGTTGTCGTCAAAGCTGCGGATTATGCGCACAAAAATGAGAGTTTATGTATGGAATTATGCAAAACAGACCAGCAGACGATAATGACGATGGCTAGGAATGCTGCGGCTGATGACTCCTTAACCCGCCCAAGGTCCCGCGCGCTTTGTTTCATTATAAATGCAATTTTTTGTGGCCGATTATGATGATGAAGATGAAAAGTGAAATTCTGTATGCCTGCATGGAAATCATATTTTCATATTTTAATTACAATTTGCTTCGGCCGCAAGTGACCCAAATATATATATGTGTTACACTTGAGAAGAAAGGGTTCTTTCTGCCCTTTTTTTTATCCTCAGCTGCATGCCTGGCTGCATAATTATGTTGCCAAACTGGTTGGCTGACCAGCAAAAAAAAAAGTTAAACAAGGAGCGCAGGAACCCCTAAAAGTCTTAACCCCAACTTACTTGAGCATGACGAATGGCTTTGTTGAGTTACACCACTTGTCCCGAGGATTTTATTAAAAATTCCTTAGACACAGGTGCATTTTCGGGAAAAGTTTCCAATATGCTTTCTGCCAGAGAATGGGATGGATGGTTCTTCTTCAGCTCTAAACGCTGATAAAACCTGTTGTCGAAGATTAAATATTAATGGCTCCCATTAATATCATCTTTGGCCGTCCGAAGCCAATAAAATGTCCCTAATGTCGCGATATTTATGGCAACATTACTCAAGGGCGCTAATTTATGCTCAGAGCGAAACGAATCGATACTAGAACTTGTAATTACACAATGATTTATCGGGCAGCTCAATTAAACGCTTTTATTGTTGACTTTTCAGGGGAAAGCAAGGCCCTGGAAAAAACACTTTTTTAATGGAAACCTTTTAAGAGCGGAAGTAGCGACGCGATTTGATATAGTCGTCGCCAGTCCGCAGATAGGGTTTACTTTGCGGTTTCTGATTGACAAGACATTGGAGCAGGTGAAAAACAATAGCGGCTCGGAGGTAACTGCTCAGGTGGCGACAACTTACGTGTGCCGTCGTCCAAGGGGGAAATTAAATATCAAAAGTACTTGGATAAAAGCTTAAATCGATTTAATTGAATTGTTAATAGTTTCCGACGAACTTGAAGTTTTTATAGAGACACTAAAAATAATTTCATTATAAAATAATCGAAAGAGTTTAATATACTTACAATCTAGTGAACTCTGTGGTTTCTTATAAAAGTTCGTAGATTTTTTACAATTCGTTTTTTATTACAAAATATATAAGAATTTAGTTTTAGGTAAATAAAAAAGGAATTCGTTTAAATTTTTGTGTATTCCATCTTCTTAAAATAAAAACGTTTAAGTTTACACCTTCTTAAAAAACTAAAAAAATGCCTTTCTTAGTTATTTTAAATAAGATTGCTTAACATCTCTTGGCCATTTATTTATATTTGTTTAAACCCGTATACGGCTTTAAGTGAAGTGAACTTTATAAAGAAAGGATATAGTTTCTTATGCTAAATATGGATTTTTTGTATAAAAATCTCATTATCCAAAATAGTATTTCGCATACTACAATTTCAAAGAAGGAAACCCCCTCTTATTTGACCATAGCATCCAATTTAACTTTGAAATTAATTCGGAGCAATGCAATCTAAAAATTGTAAATCAAATTGGAGGATCTTCCATCAAACTTACCCTATGCACGGCGGCATGTAAATCGAAAATTACCAGAAATTGTCACTTTACATCACGCCTGCTGCAGGACCTATAAATCATGCTGCACACTCACACACCCGCCACACGGAAGCACACCACACACACTCGCACTCTGGTCTAGTATCCTTCGGTGTGTGTGTGAATATTCAAATCAGTGAATAAATGAAATTTGTTACAGGACTCGCGGCACTCACACTCTCGACGTTGAGGAGTGGGTCGTGTATTTAGCAAATGAACCGTAATTTCTGTTGATTTAGTTGCCAAGCTGGCCAGTTTTCCCGGGTTTTCCTCCTTTCCCTGTGTGATATTCGGTGCGCGCACTAATCAAAGTTTACAACTATGCGATCAGCGAAACGGAATTAAATTAAGTGCCAGATGAATGGCAGCTTCATTACGAGCTCCACACTTTGGCCGCCAATTAACTCGCCCGAATTTAATTAAGGATTAGGTCCTGATTTGTGGCCGAAAACAGCGCCAGCTCCTCGGCTTATCTCGGCCAGATTTCAATCTTGATGAGCAGGCAATCCGCCGAAAGCGGTTTCAACTACGAAAACGAGAGCTACGAGGCACTGAGACTGCTGCCAACGGGGAACCGCGCTGCCCGAAATGAAAACGAACACTGAAGCCGCCGAAATCGCGCGCTGAAAGTTAAATCCGAAGTCGAGAACGGCTCGAGCTCCAAGCGGTTGCAACCGGTTCGAGCGGCGGTCACCGGAACTTGCAACATGTTGCCCGGTGCCGTCGAACCCGAAATCCACCTCGGCGATTCTATGTTTCTCGATGCGAGGCTCCGATCTTGGCCTTTTGAGCCATAAAAGGATGCAATTAATATGCAGAAATTATTTTTAAATATATTTTGAATGATAAGAAGTTATGGAATACGTTTTTAACACTTAAATATATTTTTTTAAATACATATATTAAGTATAGGAAATGCAGGTATTAATATATAAATATAAATAATAAATTATATAAATATATATTTGTTGAATGCTAAGAAGTTATGGAATATGTTTTTCACATTTAAATATATTTTTTTAATACATCTATCAAGTATAGGGAATGCAGCTATATATAAATAATTAATATTAACTAGTAAGTAAAAACTCCTTCACAAAACACCTTAATACTCAAAAATTCCAAGACAGAGATTTAAAATAAATATGTAGCTTTCACAATATTAATAAAACATTTTTTATATTAACAATTTTATGTTAAATGACCTTTATTTTTTCTTTATTTTGCAAGTAAATTTTTTTAGAATAATAATTATAATTTTGAATACTTTAAGCTTAGAGTCACAGAAACACAACTTATAAAATCATCAGAAAAGCAACACAATATTCCAAGTTGTCTACAAAAAAACCATTGTATGAAGTTTTTGTTTAGTAACTTCCATTTGCAAACAAAAGTCTCCTTTTGAAACCCCTAGAAGTTCCGTGGTTCCTTAATCTACATCTGGCGTGGTGAGCAGCATGTTCTGGTGGCTTAAATTTGGGGAGACCAGAACCTCACCTGGCAAATGCTTAAAGCGAGACCATAAGAAACTGTTGCTTCGTCATAACAATAAAAAAATGTATATAAAGAAACTTATCCGAAGTGCAACATCCTCTTGGGGCGACAATGCAGTCGAAAAGTTTCAGCAGGAAAACTAAAAGTCAAATATAAGATGGCAGGCAACTTTGGCCATAAAACATGGCACAAAGCCGCACACACACACACACGAGTGCCGGAAAACCACCGCCAAAAAAAAAAAATTGGAAACCTTCAAGAGGTGGGGCCATGGCAAAGCAATGAAAATTCCGACCTACCGCAATAAATTCCGCGGGAAAAACAACGCGAGCGATGCCAAAATGAGAGTGAAATGGCCAACACACACACACACACTGGGAAATGGAAAAGGAAAACACACACACCCCTCGGAAAACCTCAAGGAGGCAGAACGCACACAGGGACACCTCAGGCACGGCGCCATAAATCGCGCTTAGCCAAAACAAAGCGTGGCATCAGGATTCAGGCATCAGGACTCGGATTCGGAATCAGTTTCGGTTTCAGATGTGGACCGGAATCCTTTGACCTGACACAATGCTCCACATTCGATGTTTCGGTTCGAGTTCGAGTTGAGAGCGCGCCTGCGCCGCGTTATCCTTCGAGCAGCCGAACAGCTGTTCTAGGCGAGACCCTTACCTAGGACAACATGTGCATCCGTGGGGGTGTTAGACCCTGCAGCCTCACTAGCCAGCTAGATTTCCAAGCTTAAGTCACTAATTAGTATTAAGTAAAAACACATTTTTTTTTTAGTTTTTAATAAATTCAATTTCATTCAATCCACAAGCAAACAGCGTGTTTTGCTGGGGGCTTCGTTGTTAATGCCCCCTCTCCAGCAGTCCTTGAAAGGAGATTGATGTAATGCTGAAAAAATTTAAATATATTATATATACTTAAAATATTAAAGAATTATCTTTTACCCACCTATGCTTAACTCATCGCAGCGGCACTTCACCAGCCGCAACACGAGCCGCAGCAAGGACCACAGCCACAGAAGGAGCTACAGTAGGAAGGTCCTCCACACAGGGGAGCCAGGCAGCCGGGCGGGCAGGGTCCCACGTAGAAGGGGTCGAAGCAGCAGACACGCATCAGAACCATCTTGAGAGCTTTGGATTTTAAGGACGTAGGCACTCGCGTATCACAGCTGGGAAGGACCTGCCTTTCGGGGATAAGGTTAATTATTTAAAAAGGAAACGAATTTGGGAAAAATTTCTAAAAACCTACTGAACTTTTTTTTACTGCTGGAGAAACACAACGAGTTCTGTATTCGAGTTCAACTTTAGTTTTTCATATTTTTTTGGTTTCCAGAAATGGATGTGTTCAGGCCGAGATGTAGTGACTAACTGGCCTCTGTTGGTTTCGAGCCTCCCAAAGCCAACCGAAAAGTGACGTTTCAGGCCCAAGGCCTACTTGGGACCAGGAAAGGTTTTGGAAATTTCAAAGCTGAAAGTGTCTAGTTAGCCTTGGATTACTCATTTTCTGGAGGATCCGCCGATGCCTTTATTTTGAGTTCAGGTTCCGGCACCTTGGGCTCCGACTTTTGTTGAGCAACCGCACTGGGAACCTTGGGCCATGATACTTTTAATTATATATTTTTATTATTGAGCTGTTACTGGAAAAGGGAAGTATTAAGCGTGGGAATTATAGTGCAACGCAAGCGGTAAGTTCACCAATACAGGAGAGGCTTCCTCAACTCTTACTCCCTCTCCGTTCTTAGAGAAACATGCTTTTCGTTCTCAAAAGGGGGCATGATTGTATCATATTTATATTTTATATTCTAAAAAAATTAAAAAAAAAAACTAAAGAATATCAAAGCTTTTTGTTTATTAAACCTGAAATCAAACAAATAAAAATTGTTTGTATTAATAAAGTTAAACCTATTGCTAATGGATGAATTATATAAAAAAAATAATTGAAGTAGTTAAAATTAAAGAATATAATATTAATTGAATAATATCAAGAGATAGTTTACTTAAAATATTAATTTTATGGATTAAAGACAAAGAAATTTTTGATTTACAAGACAATGTGTTTATTAAACTATTAGTACTAATGATTATAATTTTATATTAAAGTTTACCTATAATTTTATTTATTTTAGGCTTATTTTGTTTTGTTTCTAATCGAAAACATTTACTTTCAATACTTTTAAGTTTAGAATTTCTTGTTTTAATATTATTTTTAATATTTATAATATAAGCTCTCTCTCCGCTTTCAGAGAGACATGCTAAAAAAAATATTGTCCTCTTTCGACCAGACTACCGTAAATAATTGTATCATGTCGCCCTGGACCACTGAGCTACCCTTGGCCATGCGCTCGCTCTTTCCTAAACCCTGTAGCCTTACCCTGAAATCCTAAGATTTTTTTACATTGACCCTTTCTCAATTAAAATTAAAATATTTCTTATATTTTTGTTATTTTATTATAAAGCCTGAACACAGTCGGTTTGAAGGAGGCTTGGTTGTTGATGCCCTCCAAGGATAAGGATTAATAACAGCAACACATTTCCCCAGCAGTCCTTAGAAGCTTGGATTTGAAGCTGAAAGACGGAATAAAAAGATTAATTAACTGCAAACAAATATAAAATATTTAGAAATATATTCTTAACCCACCATTTCAGCTTCTTATCACAGCAGCACTTCACCAGCCGCAGCAACTTGAGCTGCAGCAGCCGCCACATGGCCCACAGCCGCCACATGGCCCACAGCCGCCACATGGCCCACAGCCGCAGTAGGGGGTTCCCCCAGTCAGGGGCGCCAGGCAGCCAGGGGGGCAGGGTCCCACGTAGAAGGGGTCGAACTTGCAGCAGAGCATGAGAACCATCTTGAAGGGTTAGGATTTACGATCGCAGGCACACGCGAATCACTTTTGGAGTCTGCAGCTGGGAACGTCCTGTGAGTTTAATAAAGAATTTAGTTACTTTTAGAATACGGTTTTCCTTGTTTTTTTCGAAAACTCACTGAATTTTTTTTTACTGCTGAAGAAACACGCCTATGTTATTCCTTGGCAATGAATTTGAAATTTAGTTTTCTAGTTTTTCATTCTATTTTTTTCTATATTTTACGAAATAGATGTGTTCAGGTGGAGCTGTGGAGTTAGACTGAGCTCTGATGGTTTCGAATCACACACAGCCGACACAAAAGTGAAGTTTCAGGCCCATCGCCTACTTGGGACTACTAAAAATTTCGATAGTTTCAAAGTTGAAAGCCTCTCGCCTTTCCGCTCCCATCACTCCTCCTCGGGAGGAGCCGCTGCGGGCTCGGGATCCGGCTGCTTCTCAGCAGCCGCGTCAGGTTCCTTGGCACTAGACCTCCGATTGCCACCCAGTTTGGGCATGAGGGGTCCAACGAAGCCACACACCTTGCCCGATATGGTCTGGACCACGGAGCAAGTGGCATCCATGCAACCGCCCTCCACCAGGGGCGGCTCCCCCTCGACCGGGGTCAGCTGATCCGCCACCGGGTCGCCGCGAGACACCAGGTCGGAGAAGGGAGCGGCGGTCCGGTCCACCACTCGGCCACTGACCTGCGATAACGAGCTGGCCATTACCACGATCAGGGCCACCACGCCCGTCACCCCGATGGCCAAGTGCACCGCATCCATGGCTAGGAAGGAGCAGGACCAGGAGCAGGATCAGGAGAAAGAGGATCGATTTCGGGTTTCTCGATCGACCAGGCTGACAACTCTATCGCAGGCAACTCTCTGGTTAATCTCCCAGCGACGATATGGTGTCATAGGTGGCCAGAGCCAGCGCCCGGATGCTCCGAGAGACTCCTCTCAGCAGAGTGCCCATGTCCTCGCCACTCACCAGCGTCTCCTGGTCACGGTCCAAATGGATTTGCGGCGTGGCATCGTTAAGGATCTGTATTATCTTCCGCACAGGCCGGATGGCAGCGCTCACATCGATCACGGGCTCCGGCTCGATGTGAGCCACCAGGAAGGATTCGTGCAGGATGATCACCTGACGAAGTACTGCCGGCTCTATGAAGTCCAGGATGCAAATGGCTACCGGGTCCAGGACATGGTGCACCGGGTGGTCAAAGGTGACAGGCATAAAGTCTAGGTACTGCGGATTTTTCAATTTCGAAATTAGTTTCAAAAAGATAAAAACAAATATTTTATATCTTCAAGGATGCCTCATAACTAGCTGGAGGTGACCAAAAGTATACCTTAATTATGAAATATTTTAATAGAAAACAAAGCTTGAGGAAATTAATTTGTGTCATAATTTTATTACACAAATTTTAGATGACATTTTGTGTAATTAAGCAGCCTTTCCTCCGATTTATTCCTTGACTCTCGACCAGGTCCTTTACTCCAACTTCATCTTCAATAGCTGCGGTAGCACGTGCTCGTCCAGCGACCTGGATTGTAATTCTTGTTAAAGTTACACGGACAGGCGGCGCAGGTCGGTTGCGGACCCACATAGAAGAAATTGAAGGCGAGTATCACGGGATGACTTGGAAAGGCCATTTCGAGTACTCTGCAAAGGCCTAGACAAGTACTTAATATATATATTATTAATATAAACCTACCGAAGAAACAAATCAGAGAAAAACTGGAAAGTTTAGACAAATATGTTACAGGAGCAACACATTCGATGTTTGAATTCAGACTGAATGCTAAACATCATTCTTGGCTGACACTTGAGTCAGGACTGCTTATCTAGATGTTGTTTGTTTTATTTATTATTATTTATTTAAATTTAATGTAGATAAAAACATTTAATATTTAAAAATAAATCATGGCTCTCTTCTAATAAAGTTTATTTATCTGTATTTATTTATACAAGTTCTGAAAGCTTTATATTAAATCTCATTTAATATGGCTCCTAATGAGGATGTCAGATGACATTTTGGGTAACTTAGCAGCCTTTTCTCCGTCTCCTCCGATTTATTCCTTGACTCTCGACGAGGTCTTTTACTCAAACTTCATCTTCAATAGCTGCGGTAGCACGTGCTCGTCCAGCGACCAGGATTGTAATTCTTGTAAATGTCAAAGTCACACGGATAGGCGGCGCAGGTCGGATATGGACCCACGTAGAAGGGATTGAAGGCGAGTATCACGGGATGACTTGGAAAGGCCATATCGAAAACTCTGCAAAGGCCTAGGGAAGATTTTATAACTGTACTTAAATATGTATTTTATTGAGATAAACATACCGAAGAAATAAATCAGAGGGTGGAAAACTGGAAAATGTAGACAACTATGTTTGATGTTTGGATTTAGACTGAATGTTCAACATCATGCTCGGCTGACATTTAAGTCACTGCTTATCTGGATGTGGTTTGTTTGATTTATTATTTTTTTATTTAAATTTAATGTAAATAATAACATATAATATTTAACAATAAATCATGGCTCTCTTCTAATACAATTTATTTATCTGTATTTATTTAATCTCATTAAATATGGCTCCTAATGAGGATGTTTTGGACGAGCTGTATTTCATTACCCACTGATTTAGGGCTGCATAATTTCTGTGCAGAGATAATAGCCATCAGCAACTACACATAATTACCAACAGATTAAAATAAAACCCGATGTTATCCCCTAATAAGCAAGAGTGTTTATTTCATATTAGACACATATCGGATTTACGGGCGTACTTCCTCCCTCTCCCGAGGGTCGACCGGGTCTATTGTTCTCCAAATCCTCTCCGCTCCGTTTCAGCTACTTGTGCTGCTTCTGCTCCTGTTTTTGCCCCTGCTCCTCACTCGGCTGCTGCTGCTGCTCCTCCGGCTGCTTCTTTTTCGGCTCCCGGGCGGGATTGCAGCGGGGGAGCTGCGACTCCGGACAGACGCCACACTCCGGAACCGTGCAGGGGCCCTCCTCGTTGCAGTCGGGGTCGCAGCAGGGCGGATCGGGGCCGATGTAGCCGGGATTAAATATGCAAGGCATGCTGCAGCTCCTCCACGGAACACGAAGCACGGAACACGGACCACGGAGCACGGAGCGCTGAGCACGGGACTTCGAGGACGGATTGCGAAGGCAGGTGTCCTGGGCTTTGTTTTATGGATTTTCCAAAATGTACATAGATGCTAACGGGGTGGAATTTTTAGGCAGCGTGAGCGGAGGAAGCCCGGAAAACTTCCTCATTTCCATTGGGGATTAGAACACAATAGAACTGGCTAACTAGATGCTCGATATGGGGAGAGACCAAAGAACTAGTTAAACGGATTGCATATTGGAGGGGAAGCTCTTAATTAAACTGTCACTCGGTAAAGTCACAAAAAACACTAGGAAAAAGGGGAGAGAAAAGAAGGAAATATGTTTAATTTTGACCTACTTACACTACTTAGTTAGTACACTTAAAATTTAAAACAAAACGCTGTAAGTAATCATTAAAAAAATCTCTCCATGTGCTCAGTGCCTTTAATAATATTTACGGAACCATGTAATCGAACCACACACCCATTGACCTCTCCAACACACAAACAATGTACTCCCTGGCCATCCTCCGGTTGGAGGGCGTGCGGAATGCTGATAATTATTTCATAATCGGGCAACACTTCACGTTTATGGTGACAAAAGCCTGCAGATAGACAATAGCCCCTGCAGGCAATTCCGCCGGGGACGGCGGCCATCGAAATTGGGCCACAAATGGCCGCAGGCGCAAATACGGAATTTAAGTTGAAATTAATGAATAATTAAGCTGCGCCGGGCGCAGACGTTGGCCCAGAGCGGAAATGCGGCATTTGCATAACTAACACAATGAACTACATAACATAACATACCAAACATGCGACGACTCTGCTGCTGTTGGCCGTTCGTTCATAAATTAGATATGCAAATGCAAATGGAAAACTAACGGCACTGCCTTTGTCAATTAATCAATCAATCAACGCAGCAGAAGGCCAGCCGGCCAGATCCAGAAAGCGCTGCGGAAATCACTTGTCCGGCGTCTGGCCTCCCTCCCAGGAACTTTATTCGGAAAGCTGCATCTCTATCCATCCATCCATCCATCCAACCATCCATCCTTCCTCATCACGCATGCCAATTTTCCGAGGCACGGCTTCTGATTGCCCGCTAAGTTCGGAGCCCATCGAGCACCATCATCGGAGCCGCTGCGATCCGCCGGTTGCAAGGCGATGGCAGAGTCATTAGCACCAAAGGGCAACGCAACGGTGACACGACCAGCGCCCCTTGGCAGCTGATCCGCACAGTGGACTGGGGCTGCTAAAAAATTATTACCATTGGAGTTTTTAATTTCCCGAAATACAAACATATGCAGGTAAAATACATATATAAAGGAAATAAATATATAAGTAAATAAAAACAAGAGAAAATATTAAAAATAAGTTACTAAGTATTATCTAATTTTATGTATTCTTTGATTCAGAATTTATTCCAATAAAATGTAGCCAAATATATCTCTAAGTTTACTACTAAAACATATTTTACATCAATTAAAACGACAAAGATAGCTGAAAGTAAGTCCTACATTTATGCATTTTAATACAGAATCTAGTAATTATTATACTATTTTTTTATCATTTATTTCTTATTTATTTAATATAATTTGTATCTAATTGAATTAATTCATTTATTTTTAGTTTACTTAATGTAATTTCTAACCAAATTAATCATTTTATCTCGATCTCACTGTCCAGCTTTGACGGCGCGTTCAAAATTGAACATAAATAAAGTACGATACCAGAGAAATAAATAATAAACTAAATAAATTCAAGAGAAAAAATAAAAATAAGATACTAAGACCAGTACATAATCATCTATTTTTCTGCATGCTTTGATTCAGAATTTATTCCAATTAAATGTAGCCAAATATATCTCAAAGTTTACAATTGAAACCTATTATAAATAAATGAAATCGAAAAAGAAAGCCAATAGTAATGCCTACACTTTTGCATTTTTTAATAAAGAATCTAGTAATTATTACTAGATTTATTTTCATGTATTTCTTATTTATTTAGTGTAAAATTAATTCATTTATTTCTTATTCATTTAATGTAATTTTTTATTAAATTAATCACTTTATCTCGATCCCACTGTCCAGCTTCGACGGCGCGTTCAATGTCGCCTGCCGCAGCCGTCAAAGTCGTGTGCACTATTTGTGTAATTTATATTCAAAGCGCAACGCGATGCGGCGAGTGCGTGTGTGGGTGGGTGTGGATGGTGTATGGTGTGTGTGCGCCGGTCAGCTCTCTTCTGGGCGGCACTTCCAGTTCCTCCTCCAGTGCCTCCAATGCCTCCAATGCCTCCGCCTGTGCAATCGCGCGAACTGCTTTTAAGTGGCGATGGCGATGTTGGTCAGCGGTGGTGAGTGCTCCCCCGGATTCAGGGGGTTATGGGAGGGAGCCTCGCTACTGACCAGCTCTTTAGGGCGATTTAAATATTTAGCTCTGCTCAGGGAAAGAAATATTACAGGGAGATAATTGCCCAGTGACCTAGGGGTGGAAGTAATAAATTATAAGCTTAAATATAAGATGAGAAATAAGTTACTTCATTTTGAAAATATTTATAAATCTGTGTTTTATAAGGAAATTGATTATAATAAATGGGAATCATATCCATATAAGAGCTATAGAAGTTTAGAGTAAATTAAAACATAATAATAATTTATAGTTTGTAAAAAATAAACATTATAAGTATGTATATAATTTTAAAAATAAATAAATAAAGGTATTCCGTTTGTCTATGATCAGAACTTTTATATCTACAATTCGAATCTCCATTTCCCCCTTCTGAAATTTCAGTGCATGCCCTTAGATGGCTTCGACGGTGTCTATCCCATTTCCGTTTGACTCTGACTCTGCCACGAAGAAGTACTTCTTCGTAGACTCCGCCGTTTCTGTTTTCAATAATTCAAGTTCGAGCCCAAACAAAACGCTGGACACGCGCTGGGCCACTTGACCATTTCGCTATGAGAAATGTGCTGGAGAACTGACAAAGTGACCGGAAGATGATACTGTAATAAAAAATAGAGACTCGTGTGTGTTTGCGTAGGAAATAGAAAACCAAGTACTGGAAATGAACATGAACAATGTTTTATATGCTCTGTGAGTTGTCGGGGGCCTTCTTCCACTATATCCAACTATGTTTTCCCTTTTTTTTCACTATTTCGTTGGCCATTTATTTACAAATGAACAATATTTATGGCCTCTTTTTGAAAGAGAGAATTGCGGGGGGGTCTGAATATTTGTTTGTTCCACTGCGGTGGGGCCAGACTTCCGTCACAGAAAAAGCATGGAAAACGATCTGTTCAAACTGTTCATTATTTTGCGGTTTTATTTCGGTTTTATGCGCCTGGCATACCAACAATCGATTATGAATTACAAGCTCTGCCCGGCTGGCAATCAGAAATGGTTTTGTTCAATAAATAATTCTAATTTGCCGGCAATTATGGGCTGCCGAATGAGCTTATCCCATGACATGTTGCCGAAAGTGTGAATTGAGGAACAGTTAGAGGCTTTTCCGTCACATTTAATGGGTCAGTAATTTCATTTAATTAATATGTAGTGGATCATGGAAGTTCGGGGCTTAATACAAGTATTAGCTAGCATTTTTACAGTCAATATAAAGAGCATTACCCGATTTCTATTTATGATGAATATTTTAGTAATATAAAAACATTAAGTTTGATTTATCCCATTTTAATTATTCAGCATATGCAGCGATAAGCAACTGAGATCTTTTTAAGCCAATTGGATTTATGACAGTATAAGTAGCGAGAATCCCGGCAAACCCATTATTATATCCAGCAAGTTGCAATTAGTGTTGTCATGGCCAGAATTTATGATGAGCAATTGCAGATGCGGCGAGCAAAACAGGAACACTAAACGGCGGCACTTAGGCGATCATAACTTTGCCCGTGATAAATCGAACTGGAATCGCCCGCAGAGGTTCTTGCCATGCAAAGCGAATCTACATAAACATATGTATATATATCCAGGCATATGGACTGGCCAACTGAACAGGAAAGTGGCAACAAAGGGAGGCAAGTGGCTGGGAGAATCTCGAGCAGCTGCTGCCGCTGAAAGGCGAGACCGCCGAATGAATTGGGCTGTCGTTGTCTTGGCAATCAGCGCTACCGGGCATAGAAAGTTAACACACCCAAAACCGGCTTTGGTTTCAGCCGATCCAGGCAGCAGTTGAAGTTTCCACTTGACACACGGGAAGAAAAAAAAATGAATTATAGGTCCTAGGTCAAAAATAGTTCAAGTAATAAAAGAAAAAACCATGAAATTAATATCTAAGAAGCACAAACTGTTGAGCAATTAACTTGGGACTTTAAGTACTTAATTAAATGTTTTTAGACACTATAAATTCCAGAGTAGAGGCTTTTAAGCTAAAAAATAAGTTAAGTCCAATTGAAATAGATATACAAATTTATTTCCTGTGCATTTGAAAGTCGCAAGTTGCCGGTTGCCAGTTGTCGCTGCCGCAAGAAACTTGCCAGGATGGACTGCGGCGGATGTGTGTTCTTAGGGATTGAGCCGGGAAAGAGGGAGACCTCGGCTGGCAAAGGGGGACTCTAAGCGTTTAGCTTGGCTTTTGCATCGCTTCGTTGGCCCCGCAGAGCGAAGTGAGCGCATCCAACTTAAAATTGCCGCAATTGCGTGTCGACCACAATCTTAACCAGCTGAAGCAGCGGCAGAAGGAGGCGAAAAACTTCCAGTCAACAAGGAGTACACTTCACGAAAATTAATTATGTTAATTTAAAGAATTTTAAAATATTCAAAAAATTTTAACAGAATCAAAAAGAGGGTTTCATTCTTCTCCTACTATTGGGAGTCTTATGAATATATTTTACTTTATTTTACTTTCAAATATTTACATCATGAGTAATTCCTTAATGAAATAAATTACGAATTATAAGGACTCATAAATAAAAGAACTTCAAACCTTCACTCAACTGAAATTTAATGAAAATTCCAACGTTAAAGAGTTCTCTTCTTAATTTCCGCTCAGTGCGTAGCTGAGACTTTGAGTGAAACTGGCACTGGGTGTTGGCCCAAGTTCCGTCCCCCTGCCCTCCGACCATTTGCTCCTGCCAGTACCTGTCTGTTTCCTTTTTGTTTTTAATGAATAAGTTGGAACACCTGCTCGTCGTTCGTCTCCTGTTGAGATCTCCGTCCGTCTTGCAAACTCTGGCTGTGCTGCTCAAGTGTGACGGCGCTTACGAACTTATACTCGTATGTGTTCTATCTCGGCATCGTGCTTGGTCATTGTTAATGCCCTTTTATTAAGGGTATATCAAGGGTACGGACATTGTTTGACAAGAAATTTAATAAACTCTGGTACCTTGATTAAAATTAAATTGGCCAGAGACCATTTTAGGTAACATAAGTGGCTGTAGCTATTTTGCTTATTTCTGTATGGAACTTTCGAATATTTATGTATATAATCGGTAAATTAAATAAATATCAAGCAAGAACAACAAACTTAATCAACAACATCAAAATAAAATTGAGCTTCGTAAAATATATTTATTGTTAATTTTATTATTTTAATTTTAGTAAATGAACATTAAATTTTAGTAACTATAATTTCACCATAAATCCCACATGATACTTCCATTTCTCGCTTATTCCAGAGCATTTTATGCCCCACCTGAATCCCAAGATCATTATCCCATTCGATATGTCCACCGGAACTGGCTTGTCTGCATTTGATGCTTTAATTATGAAGTTGTTTGCCGGGAAAAGCAAATAGAGTCAGCTGAAGCTGACGCAGAGCTGAACCTGAAGCCAAAGGCTTAATTCAATAAATAACCTGTTTGAATATCGTTACGCATAAATCTGAGCCAACGCACGGCACCTGTAATCTTCATTCATTAAATCGAGCACACCTGAAAACGAGAATCGAGCCATTGACATTGGAGGAGAGTCGAAAGGGACAGGAGAGGGAGCCAGGGAGCCAAGTCAATGTCCCGTCAAGTTGCGAAATTAAAACCAATTTCCCAGGGACTGCCGTATCACTTGCTCATCAGAAATAAAAACCAGCAAAGGGCCCTCAGACTGAGACTGAGACGATGATGAGGACGATGATGAGAGCGAAACAATGCGAGTGCGGAGGCCCGAGAGCGCAACGAGATAATTGTAATAAAGAAATTCGTAGTATAATTGATACTGGAGGAGGAGATGGAGGAGGAGGAGGAGCAGGGGATCAAAGGACCCACACACTTGAGTCCTGATGATACATCGACACCCGTCCTCATCCTACGCCAGCAAAGCCTGCTCTGCTCCTCCTCCATTTCCAGCCGCCCTGCAATGCAAATTGAATTTCTCGTCCGAGAGCCAAAAGTAATTTCGATTGCAATTCTTTCTCGGCTGCCGCTGCAAGTGAATTTCATATGAAGGTGGCTCGATTTATATGGCATTACGTAAGATTCAATTTGCCAAAACTCTTGCAGAGAGAGAAAATTAAGAGTTTAGTTTTAAATTGCTACAAGGAACTTATCAAAAATTATTCAAGCTTTTTAAAAGGGGTTTTAATAATTAAAAAGGGTAGATTTTTAGCAACAGGAGCTACAGTATTTTCGGGCATTTTTTATTATTAACTTCCCTATAACTAATGTCCTAGAAAAAATTTGCATAGCTTTATAATTATTTTTATAAATAATATTTGGAATTAAACAAACATAGCAGTGTTCCCAGCTCAACTCTGTAATCGTGCATTTCTTCGACTGTGAACCTCTTAAAATGCAATTCTCTTCCACTCAAAAATGCTCTTTTCCCCCAGCTTGCAATTGAAGGATGTGAGGATGTGCTGAGGACAATTAAAGAGGCGTGCAGTTAATTTAATGTCGGAAATCAAAGCACTCTTACTTGGGCACTCTCCTTAGACAATTACATGGCACGACATCGGATTTCGTCTCGCCCCGACCCGCTCTCTGTGCAACTTTTGTGGCAAATAATTTTCTCCAGCCTGCAGTTTTCTTTATAATGTTTTCTTTTTTTGCTTTACTTTTTTATTCGAGTTCCTTTTTGCCGCTACTGCAGACATTTTTAATAAGTTGCCTGGCAGCCGTTGCACGTCTGGCTTCGGCAACAACAAACAGTGCAGCTGCCAAGTTGAAAATGAAATTCGTGGCACGAATAGATTTCCAAAACATATATGAAGAGCCAAGGAGACACAGGCAGCCTCACACAGAAGGGGGGAAAAAAGAGAGGAGACATGGAACAGTGGAGGATTCTTAAAAAGGATGTGATCGAAAATTCAATGTCCTTAAAATTCAATTATAAAAAGGGGGAACTTAAAAGACTTTAAAGTTCAGGAGTATGGTGGGATATATCATTTGTGGGATATATAATCATTTCCGATATAAGAAACAACTCGAAAAGAATTTAAAAATAACACTTTCTTCTTCTATAAAAGCTTTTAAATTAGTTTAATCATGTATACCTTTGATTTCTCTGTAAAAAATGAATTTAAACACATTTTATAGGATTAATTTGTACCCACAAACTCTTAAAAACTGCCCACCGTTTCTCGACTATGACAGAAATTCGAAAATGAAGCAATTTACTTGTATATTTGATACAATCCTCCGGCCATGGACAGTTGTCAACGATCTGGGAACGGGAACGGGAACGGACACTGCAAACTGGACAGGGGCGCTGGAGTGGTAAAGAAATGTGGCAAAGGGGGGTCTGTTGGCGGGCTTATTAAGTGGTTTCCGCAACCGCACAGCCACCCTTCGAGGTTGGATAATTGGCAAAGCATAGTTGAGGCATTCCCAGGATTCCGGCTTTAATGCCAGCTTTAATGGCCCGCAAAAAGAGTTCAATTATCAACTGTTTTGTGGGATGCAATGGCCAGAGAGAAAAGCAACCCAAGTAGAGTAATTTATAATTACCCATATCACAGTCTTAATCGAAGATTTAATTTAATTTGTTAATTGAACTTATAGTTCCCTAATTAGAACGTGTGCCCCATTCAAGGGAATGGCTACAAATAAATTTAAATAAGAGGGAAAATATTTCCTCCTACGTGTTTGCTTTGCAATATTTAGTGACTATTAAAAATGATGGCTTTCGCTTAACAATTTTGTCACTGGCAGCACAGAGCTGAACCCTTTTTCCCCAGCCACTCCTTCGGCCACTCCCACTGGCACGTGAGCCTTGGGCCGGCGAACTTGTTGAAAGTTTTTGGAGCTGCGCTGCGCAAGAAACCAATAAAGAAAATGCCAAAACTAAAGGGAAAAGTGCCGCAGAAGCCATTGCCATAGACCTACTTGTATATATAGTATATTGTGCGAATACCTGGGGCAATATGCTTGCCGGTTGGCTTAATGGCTCGATGCTCGGGACCCCGGGCCTTAAAGGATGGCCCGAATAACGAAGGAAGCGCGCTGCTAATACTACGTGCAAAATGGTTTTGGCCAGCCTCCACTTTGCCGCTGCACACTGCGTATACGTAACGCCGGAAAATTCCCGTTCAAAGCTTATGCAATGCAATTTTCATTTACATAAATTTTGATGTTGTCTCTGCAAATGGCTGGATGGGTGTGGGGGTGTGCGGCTGTGTGTGTGTGTCGCCCCCCAAAAATTAAACAACACGAGTTTAGCCGGGAAAACTTTTACCCCGTGTAGTCTTCTATGTCAATTTGCAGGGAAATTACCTTTTTGTTAATAGTGGAAGACGAGCGCTTCCCGCGGCGGCGTTGGTGCAAACATTAAAAGTAATTCAAATGTTGTTGCCGAGAACAACAAATGCTGCAACCAGCTTAGTGTGGAACAACAATAAATGCTTATTTAACTAATTTTGCAACACGTATGCAAATATTTACAATGCAACAGCTGCATAATAAGCGGGGGTGGAACGGGGACTTTCTTTAATTCCATTTAATTGGGAAATAACTTATTTCTTTGCTTAATATAGAACATAGATCTTGGAATTAATTCTAGTTAATATATATAAATATTTCAATACCTTAAAAATACATTAATAATCACAAATATTCTTAAAAGAATGATGTATTCAGGATTATATTATATTATTCAATCAATGTAAGAACAATTTTATAAATAATTATAAACAAAAGGAAACAATTTGCTTAGGGATATTGCTTCCTAAAAATACTGTGAACTACTAAAATATTATTAATAAATTATTCTAGTTAATATTTATAAGTATTTAAATACCTTAAAAATACATTAGGGGTAAAATGTCACAAATATTCTTGAAAGAATTGAGTACTCTGGATTATATTGTAAATGTTATTCAATCAAAGTGAGAACAATTTTATAAATTATTGAAAATAACAAAGAGCAACAATTTGCGTAGGGATTATTTAATTATTGCTTCCTAAAAATACTGTTAATCATAAAAATATTACAAATTAATTATTCTAGTTAATATTTATAAGTACTTAAATACCTAAAAAATACAATAAGTGTTAAGTGTCACATATATTCTGGAAAGAATGAAGTATTCAGGATTATATGATAAATGTTATTCAATCAAAGTGAGAACAATTTTATAAATTATTGAAAATAACAAAAACAACCATTTGCTTAGGGATATTGCTTCCTAAAAATTCTATTAACCCTTAAAATCTTATTAACTTTGTGGGAAAATCGGCTGCAGGTAACAGGTAACTCAATACCACAATTCCTCGACCACACCTCGCTGTGCTGGGAACCGTGTAAATAGGGATGTCTAGCAAGCGGCTGCCATTAAAGCTTTTTGTTTAGTTTTTAGCTACTTCCCGTGTGAGCTTTCCATTTTCCGCCCACCTCGGCGAAGCCGGAAAACCGCGTGTCGGCTGCGGGTGTGGAAAATAAGAAGAACATCGGAGAGTAGAAGGGGAGAACTGTGCGTCTGACACTTTGGGGTAACACTTAAAACGCTTTGCTTTTATGGACACTTTTGAGCTGATTAATTACCAGCTTCGACTTAATGCCTAATTAGCAGATCGACCTGACCCCTCCCCTGCGACTGGCGCGAAACTTCACACGTCCATAATTGCCGGAGCGAGGAGAGTGCAAACAGTGAGCGAGCCACTTAATTAACCCGTGCCTGCTCCCAGAAGGACAACACAGCATTAACGGAAGCGAAGCGAATAAATAACCGCGCACTTCATCTTAATATTTTTGCAACCCTCGGGGGGAGTACTGGGCTCTGAATCGGTTGATTAAGCCTCTGTTTGGACTCCACTTAAGCCTCCTCGATCGCGTATACGCCGTGTTGCGCCTTTGTAAATAACTGAAGCTTATTAAATGCCTTCGCTGGACACATTTAATTAACAGACACGAACAACTTATAATTGCCACTCGCACAGAAACTGCCACTCATGGGCGTTGCAGTGGGGGGGTTTCGGGGAGGTTAATTGTTTTTGTGTTCCAGGACGAGGGAGGTCCTGGAATGCTGACTGACTGACTGACTGCCGTTGCCGGCTGGCCGTTGCGTGCGAATATAAATATTTTGCAGGCTCGCATATTAATTACCACAACATGCGATTTCCGAACATTAAGAGTTCCTTTCTGCCGGCGAATGCTGAAAGTCCGTTGAGCACTTTACGGCTGTGAAAGGCGCTTGTAAGGATGTGTCTGAACCGAATCTGGCCATAAAAGGGCTTTCAAAGGCTGGATTTTTAAGGATTTCAATCTTAAAAAGGTGTATAATTAAGATTTAAGGACTTTATAGCAATAGTAATAATTATAATAAATCCTTAACAAATAAATCCCTAATTTAACTCTATAGGTTATTTGGAAAAAGTATCTTGGCCTCGAATTTAGCTTTCTTAATTCGAATATACAAAATTCTTGCTTTCCAAGTTTGTTTATAATTAACCATCTCCTACCGATCTTGACCTATGCAAATCCGCTTCACTTGTCTGACATCGCATGCATTTTTAAAAACCAATTAAGGACTTCACCCCAAGGCCACTAATCAACAAAAGCTATTTATGGCCAGCCTCCGTTCTGAGCGGACTTTTCCGGGTCAAGGACGAGCCAAGTTGGCCCACTCGGGCCGGCTGCCAAAACAAGAAGCAGCGAAACCCAGACAATGTGCACAGGCATTAGAAAATTGCCAAATAAATGTCAGAGTAAGCCAACAAAAAGTGCAGGAGAATAACATATTTATTAAAAAACTGCTTGGCTTATGCTTCAGTGCCCGGCCATTATTGTTTATTGTTCAATTCGGGAGCGGCCTCGTATGATGCCTCCTCATGTTAGAGCGCATTTGGGGCACACAGCATACTTTCAGGCGTCTTTCGGAGCAAATACTTTTTGCGGTTGCGATTTAATTAAAAGACTCCACAATGCAGCGCAAACTTGCCTTCGCATTCGTTTTAATAATTTTAATTAAAAAGCGAACCGCTCGGCAAATAAGCAGCCGCGCCAAAGGGACCGCAATCAAATTGCCAAGTGGCCAATTCGCGGCTCATTGCCATGCAAGGACTCTGGCTCGCCCGCGCTGATTGCAGGACACCCAATCGAATCGGAATCAAAACTAATTAAAAACCGCACCCACTTAAAAGCAAACACAAGGCCTAAGCCCCTGCACGTGCATGTATGCAGTAGGTGTACATTTTCCGATTTCCTAGCCGGAAACTAATGAAGCGTTCGTGTTGATTAACAAAAAAAGCAGAGTCGAAACCCTGGCCTGGCTAATTGGCATGCGGTCAGCAGCTGAGTTGTTAGTAGAGAGCGATGCTAAATGCTGCGCTTAACAAATCATTTGGATATTTAACGATTCGATACATTAATTAGGAGGCATTTTACAAGAAAAAAACTACAGTACTATATAGTACAGTAACTATTAATATCTAGTTTTTATTGCATATTTATTTTACATTATTGCATTTTGTTTGACTTTGTAATTCGATTTCCATAATCTGTTTACCAAGGATTATCCGGAAAAAATAAATGCTGATGAGCTTGTAGTACAAATACAATATAAATATATTAAATTATAGCAAAAAGAGTAAATTAAATAATATAAATGAAATGTAAACACTTGCTTTCTCTACTAAATGCTTTCTGTATTTATGTATGAATAAATTCTGGAGCCTTCAATTACAGTTGACAAATAAGAAATAAAGAAATAATTACATGCATTGCTCAGAATTATATTTTACATTATTATTTGTTCACGAAAAGTTTTAATATATTTAAACTTTTAAACCTTTCTACAAGCCAGAGACAAAACCGAGAGCGACACTTTAACCCTTTTTCCTTGAATACCGATAGGATCTTGAGCTTCTGTCTGTTAATTTTCCTCTTTATTCGGCTGGATAACTATTGCAGAACTTTTCTCCGTTATCGCTGTCGCTTTAGTTTTTCCGATATCTGCCGCCGACAATTCAATAAACATATTGAGCGCTAATGCCGACCTACATCGAAGGGTTGCCGAGCGGCAAAAGGCGGCGGCGGCGGCGGCCCCTGTCAATGCCAATTTCCCTTTCATGCACAACTTGGCAGAGCTTATTGCTTTTCACTCTTCATTGCGCATAAATTTAGCATGTAGGATACGCACGGGTCCTGGGACCCGGCACACCGTATTTTTTATAGTATGCGATTTTTTTTAGCCTCATTAGAGACCTCAGACCGAGAGTCCTGCGGGCCCAAATGCAGGTAATCTGCATACAAAGCGCCAGCTCAGCTGCATTGCATACTTTCAGGCGGCGGACACGTTTCGCACAAGGAGATATGGCCATAATAGAGACAGAGGAAAATGGGAGAATGGGTGAATGGAAGGAAAACTGCGGAAAACTAGAATAAGAGCCAGTCTAAAATGTAAGGGAAACTATAACGGCGTTTAAGGCAAACTAAATGAGCGCCACGTACCCAGATACCCAGAGCAGTGAGCATGGAATTATGCATATGTGCAGGTGCTCGTTTTCCACCCTCGTTTTCCGCTTTCCCGCTTCTCCTCTGCTACCCTCCGCCACACACTTTTACCCTGCGGAAAATGGTAAAGCATTGCAAACGGAAATAATTCAAGTGCAATGCAAATCATGGCCCGACCACGCTCAGGTAATTGTGTGTTTACCAAATGAGGAACAGGAAGTCAGGGCAATGCCAATGCCAGTTGCAGAGCCCCATTCCCACACGGGGATTGACAGACAGGCGAGGGGAGAGGACTTTCCCAGGAGAAAGTGTTTAACCGAAAGGGCAAACACATTTTTGGGCTCGTAAGCGGTGGAAAGAAATGGGTTTCCTGCTCCGTTGGCTGCCAACTCACTTATTAAGTTGCAAATTGCGCCAAAGAAGAGTTTAATTTATTTAAATGTAATATTAAAGCTTTAAACCAAGAGCTTAAGTTGTCCATAATCCGCATAACTTGCAATCAATTTCCCCCAAACCGCACGGCAGTCATCAATTATTGAACATAGATATATAAATCAGAGGGCAAGGGTTCACTTCATTGACTTCGCATAATAAATCGAGAAAAAATCCTGATGCTTCGCTCAAATATTGGAACATTTATATGCAGTCCCCGCTCCGACTCCTCGTGTCCCGTCCAACCTTATCGGGACACTGCAGTTGGAGGCGAGCAAACTTTGTTCAATTTAATTCAATTCAATCCTTGAAGAGTTCAGCAAGACGAGAAGGAGCCCAGCATTTATTTTGAAAATAAAATAAATAAATAGACAGCAATGGAGAGGAGATAGTGGAGGAGAGTATAAACAAACCGACAGGCGGAGAAGGCGGAGGACAAACAAACTTTTCCGAGCGCATAAAAATGGTGTAAAAAGTGATGCCGAGGAAAATCGAAAATGCGAAGCTGCGTCACATTTGCCCAGCCAGAACATCTATCAAATTTTGCGTTTATTCTCACCCATTCAGGGAAATCAAATGAAAACGGGGCCATGTGTTCAGACCAAATAAGATGGAGCTGCAAAGTGCCGGGCGCATGATATAAGTATATATAAAATGTAGTGGAAATCCTATTACCATGTCCTTGGCTCAGTGGCGGCGGGTCCTTTTGTTAAGTGGATTTCAATGACAGCTTGTTGGCTTCCGATGATTTGCGAAAAGGAATCCGAATGACCTCGCTCCGGGAAAAATTCATAGGTGAGAGTAACACAGCCGAGATCTCTTTGTCAAACTCGACGGCACTTGCCCTATTTTATTTCATTTAATTTCCTTCCCGTGCTCATCATTTACAATAATGTCTACGTAAAATTAACATAAATTTGCGATTTTCCAGCAGCTTAGACGAGTATTTCGCGGCAACAACAACAGAAGTGGCGAAAAGTCAAAGAAAAACAAATAAAATGAAAACGCTGAAAAGCCGAGCACAGAAAAAAAGGCCGTGAAATATGCAAAAGTTGACGGCTTAAGGCCTTTTTGAGTCGTGGCGGCGTCGGTGAAAAAGAGGAAACAAACTCAAGCTGTCAGGATTTATGTTCTTAAGGTGAAGTGACCTTAAGAGACTAGATATTGAATTTGAAATTGTCAGGGCTCTAATGAGCAAAGCAACATTCGAAATTCAATTTATCAGATCCCTCTCACCTAATCGGAAATCATTTGAAATCGAGTCGTTGAGTGACAAATTTGTTTACGCCTAAGTATGTGGAGTATATGCAAAACTCGGGCTCAATGCTCGTATCAAAACTGTTTGGCAAAGCCCAACTTTGAGTGCTTAACGGCAAGCTCAATAAATTTCACAACTTACACCACAAAGAAGTTTTCGCAAGAGCTCAAGAGAGCTCGGAAACTTTTCTGTTTTTCTGTGGCGAAATAATTTCAAGTGTGCCCTAGAAACAGAATTACCAAATTTGCTTTCGCAGCAAACAAACGAGAGACGTGAGGATCTGGCAATCTCTCTATACTCGTACGTAGCCGTGGCTATATGTAACTACAATGTAACGACTGCCCCGAAAAATCCCCCTACGAACCATAATCTTCATGTCTGTTTGCAACTGTTTGCGCTGACAGCTCGGGTTGGTTTTTCTCTATTTGTTCCCTTTTATTTTATTTTTTTCGGGTGGGTTCCTTTTCGGCTCTGTGTTAGGTTGCGCCTCCCCCCTTTGTTCGCTTGCAGCGTGAAAATTGCACAAGATTGCATGTGCTGCTGCCCCGAAAATATTTATATTTATTATATTTTTTGTAGCTGTCATTTGGGCTTGTATCTGTGTGTTGGGGTTTGTTTTTATTTATTTATTTTTGCCTTTTTTTCCGTACTGTGGGCAACACAAATTACGCTCTGCGGAGTGCTGCTGAGTGGCGTCATCGCCTGCGGTTGGCAGTGGCTAATAAATCACAAAAATATTATATTCTATGTTGCATATCAAACGTTAACGAAAAGTAGGCCAGTAGGAGAGATTTTTCCACACAATGTCATTGGCAAATCGAGAGTGGGACAGAAGTCGGGGCTTAGATAGAAATCTCTTGAAAAATCCCCTGTGAAATATATATTTAAAGGGATTAAAAGTCTTAAAAGAAAAATAAAATGATAACTGATTTTGATTAATAAAGTTACCTAAAAGAATGCATCCATTTATTTAAGCTTGAAAGTCTTACTAAGAATTAGCATACTTTTGGACACCTTTCAAGACGATTTTAAATCTCTAGAGTTTCTTATGAAGTAAAAATGTATTAAATACAAAAAATATGCCAGAATCTTACGTCAAACAAAATCTTTCAAGTATTGCCTCATTTCCTTTGCAAATTTAAAATGTCCCTTAAAATAAAATTCCCTTTACTACCATTCCTGTGATGTCCTATTCCTAATGTGGGTCAGAAATCGGGATAAAAATCTCTGAAAACATCCCCAGTGAAATATATATTTTAGGGATCAAAACACTTAAAAAAAAAATCAAAAAATGCCTTGCAATGAAACTGATAACTGATTTTGATTAAAAACGTTACCTAAAAGAATGCAGCAATTTATTTAAGCCCGAAAGTCTATAAAATAATTTTTTCTAGCATACTTTTAGACACCTTTCACGACGACTTTAAGTCTCTAGGGTTTTTTATTAATTAAAAGTACATATATTGAATACAATTTAATATCTTATCAAAAGTCATAAAAATAATTAACAACATGCTTTGGAATAAAACTGATAACTTATTTCGATTAAAAAGCTTACCTAAAAGTATGCAGCAATTTATTTAAGCTCGAAAGTCTAAAGAAGAATTTTTCCTTCAAGACGATTTTAAATCTCTAGAGTTTCTTATGAATTAATATATCTTAGAATCTTACGTCAAACAAAATCCTTCAAGTATTCCCGCATTCCCTTTGCAAATTTAAAATTTCCCTTAAAATAAAATTCCCTGGAATCCCATTCCTGTGATATCCTATTCCCCATGCATATTCCACCCTCAAAGGTCCTTCGCTGGCTGGCCTCAAAGAGTACGACTTTCGATTTGCCAATAACCGTTCAATCATCGCGGCTAATCAAGTGTTTCGAACAGGGAGCTTCGAACGGCAAATGGAAATTGTTGCCGCCGGTGGCCAGCTCGGGGTCCTCCTTGGCCTTATGCATGAGGTGCCATAAATCACTTGCAAATTACCAGGGAATCGGGGGAATCCCGCGAAAGCATCCATTCCGGGCCACACAGCCATTCCACGGGGGGCGGGCCTATAATAAGCGAATGTGGCTCTGACTGTGACTGCGAGTGCACAATTATGGCCGCTTCGTTGGTCGTAAAACAAGGAAGGATCTCCACTCGCCTTTGACCCCCGCCCCACACCTTATTGGCGCCTCTGCCCCCGCTGATGAATTTGTCATGGTTGCCTCCAGTTGCAGGCAGGGAGGCAGGAAGGGAGCCCAGTCAACGGCAGCAGCGACATCAATAAAATAAACACTGACAGGGGGCGGTGATCAGGGGCTGGGGCTGGATTTTCTGGAGGGGGTTCCGAATCAAGCAGGAGCCTGAGGGGGGCAGAGCCTGCACAATTGAACACGCGACATTTGGCCAATGTTTGCTGTTTGTTATCCACGATGTTGTCTCCGCTGCCAGTCGTCTCCACTTTGACTTTTATCTATTGACATAATATTTTTTTATGCTCCTACAGCTGGAGGCGCATTGGGTACGGAGCTGCACTGCGAAGCTCTAAAAGGAAACAAAAAAAGAACAAAACATTTGCTTGGCTTGTTAATATTATTTTCATTTTATTACTAGTTATTTTTTTAAGAAGGGAGAAGTTTATATAAATTCTTGAAAATATATTACCTTATTGTTTCTCGAATTTCGTAGCATTAGATAATTATTTTCTCTCAGTGCTGGGCTTTGGTTTTCGCACTCCAGTCAGCGAGTCACTCAACGAGTCCTTCTAGCCATTGGCTTAGCGTTGACGGCTTGCTTAGATTTAAGGGACACATTTGCAGCATTAGAGGAATACAAAAAGAGATGGAAAATAGATTGAGGCGAGCAAAGGGAGCTGGGATTGAAAGCAAGTTTCATTCGCATTAAAGAACTTACAATCTATGGATATCTATGCCAGGGTTCCGGTACCTTTAAGCGGAATATAGATATTTTTCCAAGGTACTCACACTGTGGGTCATCCCGGGCAGTTAGCCAGTTTTAGCATGCCACAAATTTCTATTGTTCCATCGGTTTTAGAGCCAGGACCCGCTTTGATTGCACCCCATAGAAATAACGAGGTGTGCACGTGCTCCCATTCGCCGGTTTCTCCCTCGTGTTGAGCTGCACTTTTATGGCCCACACACACACACACACATCCTGGAGCTATCTCCGGCCATGTCCGTTTATGCAAGTGTTAAATAAAGTATCTGCCGGCCATTGTAGTTTATGCCGCTCCGCCAGAATCGCTGACATTTATTGCTTGTTTCAAAACGGGTTAGCAAAGGAGGGCAAAGGGATCTGAATGACAACATTTATTACGGCTCGGGCACATAAAACACGAACAGCGCCGCTTATAGTTCTTGGCCATATAAATAGAAGGTAGCCGTGGGAAGGTCGGTCCGTCCGCGAAGATAATGATAAATGGTCTTCACCGGGTTTGGTTACTAATTAGGTTACTAAAGGTGTTTCTTCACTGCACTGGGAAAATAATAAGAGTCAGGAATATTGGGATTATTTCATAAAGGAAAAAATAGTTTTATTTTTTTAGAAGGTAATTTTAATAGAATTTAAAAAATATTTGAGAACATACAACGATAAATATATTAAAGCCACTGAGACATTTTTTTATCTTTAAATATTTAAATTTATGCTTTAACCGAATTAAAATCAAACATCATAAATAATAATATATAATAATATACATATAATATTAATAAGAATAAAATAATTATAATTTAAATATTTTATATTCATGTATTGCTAGTGTAATGAAATACTTAAATGTTTTAGATAAATAATTTAAGCAGTATGGAAATATAAATAAACTAATATAATAAGTAAATAAGTAAGTAGAGGTGCAACAAAGCCCATGTAATAATAAAAAAAAAAGTAGAATTAATATTATTATTATTTTATTCAAATTAATTATCACCTTTTTTATCCCCCTATTTTCAGAGTGAACTAAATCCTTAAAACAAATAAAGTCACAAGTTAAATGTTTTAAATTAATAATTTAAACTGTAAGGAAATACAAATAAACTAAATTAATAAATAAATAAGTAAGTAGATTTAATATTGTTATTATTATATTCAAATTAATTATTTCCTTTTTTATTCCCATATTTTCAGAGAACATTAAACCTTCACAACAAATAAAGTCACAAGTTTCATCAGTTGGTTATCATTTATAATTTCATGTTAGCTCGAAATAATCAACTTTCCAACTGGTATTATTATTATTATTTTTGGCTTCTCCAGTGATGCAAATATTTATGCAAAACTTTTATTTTTCAATTCCAGCACACCAGCAGGCGTACACAGTTATTTAAATTTGTTTTATTTAGTTGCTTTTATTTCCATGCACCAAACTTTTGCAAATAAAGCAGTTTATTGTCCCGGCGGGATTTGTAATCCACACAAGCGTTATAAGTGCTCCCGCACCTTCAGCGAGATCCCAATTCGAATCCGAATACGAATCCGCATCCGAATCCCTGAGAAATCACTTAAAAGGGAAGCTGCGAAGGAGCAGGAAGGAGCTGAGGAGAGAGCCAGGGACTTTTGGTCCTATCCTGGCAGCATTTCAAATTAAAAGCATTCGCCGCGTTTTATTGCTGTGCCTGCATTTTTCCCTCAATTTTTCCTGCTGCTGGTCCTGCTGCTGGTTCCTTCCTCTTGTTGGACATACTCGTACAAATTTTTATGTCCATTTGGCTTTATTTCACACTTTCTTGTTTATTATTGCTACTGCTGCTGAGCTGTGCCGGACCGAGCCGAGCCAGGCCGGACCGAAAAACACGGAGCGTGAAAAATTTAAGTATTTGACCTTTCTCGCTCCTCGCCATCTACGGCCGAAATAATGCTGTTCCCATTGATTTATGCAGAGGCTTTTGTTAACCCTTTCGGTGTCCGCCTTTGTCCTTTATTCGACTTAAATGCTAACTTAATTGTTGTGCCAGTGTCCAGAAAGGAGGCAATTTACGTATTTTATGCCCTCTTTTAAGGAGTCCTCCGCATCCGCACTAAAAGAGTGGAGAAAATCGGGAGCATTCCATTAGAACACTTAATTTAGCGCGGAATGATTAGCGAGTGGCTCGGAAGATGCTCACGGGGTTGAACAAAATTGCTGGAGCGTGTGAAAATTGGGTGAAGATGTTGGTAAACAGAAACGGTACTAATTAACAGCGTGTAAGGAAAATTAAAAATAAATAAGCTTACATCCTTCATTTAATTGACTTAACTTAAGCTAATTCTGAAGAAGTATTGTCGTTTTCCTTATAATAATAAACAGATTAATAAATGTTTGAATATCAATTCTTAATCAAAACTACCCAGATATGTCTGTGCAGGAAATACATCCCATATATTTCATTTCAAAAATTATTTCCCTGCTGCTAAACATTCATTTTGGCATATTTACTCTAAAAACTATTTTCTTTATGGAATTTCGAATATATGCAAAAATGTACAACAACCGAAATATGTGTAAGCACCTAAGCGGAAGTCAATAAAATGTACGCCAACAATTTCGTATTTACAATATCCTCGTGATAAATTCATGTTGCCAGTTTACTCGTCCTTCCTCATGTGCTCAGATTAAAATATGCTTGCCATGGGTTTTATGAGTTTTTCTTTTCGCATTTTATGAGAACGTTGCCGGGTGCCAGGACCTGGCCAAGAAACGAGAGAGGCGAGAGCCGAAAATTGAATATTAAATAACCTCAAGCAATAAACAGAATTACATGGCTCGCATGTACAGTTGAATGTGTAAATTGTTTATGATATTAATATCCGTTTGTTTGTGCAATCATTTAAAAAGGATTACACGATTAGCATCGCACAGCAGGCCAATTGATAAGCGCTTAAGGCGATGCGGAAATTATCATTTGTATTAATTTTACAAAACGAGTCCAACTTACGCCTAAATAGCTGCCATTTCAGATTAAATGATAGCAAAGTGTTGAAAGGGAAACCTCAACGAATGTCAGATGAATGCACTAGGAGAAAATGTGGTGTTTCTTTTCGTATTATGGCTGTCTTTTATCCTAGAAATAGCTTGAAACTTGTTGTTTTTCTCCGTGCTCCTATTGGCAAAGGAGACACCTGGCTCCCGAGATCCCAGAACCATCTATTAGCCAAAACTGTTGCGGTAATCAATTTTAATGTTCGACCCAAAGGGATGGCCTGCAAATTTCCAACTATTGAAATGTGTGCGGCCTGTCAAAGGTTAAGGCGTTTTGTTGTATTGCCAAATTTGCTCTTGACCAACGGATGAAGGCGACAAAATGGGGTGGGCCCAAACAGAACCACATTGTCAATCAGGAAATTCCTTAAACACAGCCATGCCTGGTCCCGATTCTCAGGGTTATTTGCCAAAGTCGGAATGGCAAACACTTGGCTTGGGTCTCTGTTTGGGTTTGGATTTGCCACCTGGCCTAAGCCTGCTGCTATGCCAAAATTTATGCATTGCAGTTGACTTATTAGGGTCTGTGTCCTTCCCCCTAGAAACACTGTTGTCCTGCTGTCCTGTTGATTCGCTTTGATTTGGCCGGAATGCCCCAGAGCTGGCCAACTGTGTGTGTCGGAGCTGCGCTTTGCATTCGGTCTTGGCCCGCTCCGGGGGATGTGCGCTCGTTAATAGTTGCTAATTATGTTTAATTATTCACTTGGCAGGCCGCCCTGATTTGTCATTTTGAAGGCAGAGCGTTTAGCTCTTAGCTGAACACATTTTCCAGCAACTTGGAGTCGGCAAGCTAATTAAGAATACTTCATTTTTAATTTCTCCATAAAGAAATATATAGCTATACAATTGTGGCTTTATAAATTATATTTTAGGTAATAAGAACAGAAGCGAATTAACATCCAGAATTTTTTAAAAATGTTTACATATATAACTCGTGAGTTTCAGAGATCTGATTCACAAATTTTCTTAGGCTTCTATCTTTATCATTACCATTTATATTTGCCTTGTTTAGAAAGTTTTAAGTTATTGAACATCATTAATACCTCATTCATAACCAATTTCGCATTCGATTTTTTTCTCTGAATCAAACTCTTCTCTCTTTTAGTTAATTACAGGATTATTATCACATGTATTATTCGCAGATTTAACCCAAGTTAATTTGTGCTTATTTTCAGGTTTATTTGCTGAAGGAAAAACCTTTTAATTTATTTATCTTTTTCATTTATTATTTATTCCACCAGAAGTCTCTGATAGTGTGCTTGCCTCTTCATTCAAACTAAAGCATTTATTTGAATCTAAAACCCAAATTTGTTTTTCGTCAGGCAATAGACGAAAAAGTCCTGAAATAGCTTGGTCCTTTGGTCCTTTGGTTTGTCTAACATCTTGCCCGAAGACAGCTTCTTGAGATAATTATCGATTTCAATCTTAAGTTCTTGGGTAGACTGGCCGTAGATATTTCCTTGATTTCTGCGATAGATTCTCAGCTGCTTCAGCATGGCATCGTCGCATTTTACTTTCAACATGAACTTCTCGAATTCCGCCTTCTCAGTTTCTATGGCCGACTTCCAAAATTCCTCCTTCGCCAAGCGATCTTGTATAAGGAGGACCTTCTGGTTTTGGGCCATCACAAAGTTGCAATCACAAGTTGGGACATCTTCAGCAGTATCTGGCTTCTGGTCGTCTTTGGTTTCCATCTTGGCTCCTGACAGGATAAGAAATACTTTATATTTATTAAACTAGAAATTTAATTAAGCAACATTACTTCTCTCAACCTTTGCTTTTGAATTAGATATGACTCTTAACACATCGGCTACTTGTTAAGAAATTTTCCGAGAAATGTAAATAGATATTTAAAGTTAAAGTTCTAAAGGAGACCAGAAGCCTTTGGATATTTTGTGCCATGCTGGCACCCTTTAATAAATTTCTGCATATTAAATTAGGTCTGTCTGGGCTTCGGGCAGGACTCACCTTAAAGGAAAGCCCCAAAGTATGCTGCAACAATTCATCGCTGGAACAAGGCTTTTAATCAAGCCAAGGACCCAGCCGCACACACACACAGACAGGCTAATATATGTATATAGAGTATGCAAGTGGATGCATGTATATATGGCATGCATACTTGGGCGCTCCTCGGAGACAGAGACAACATAATCACATGCGTTGCCGCAATTTCCGTTGCATACTTACTAGTGGCGTCTCCTTGGACCGCCCGATGATATATAACTGCGATTTGCAGGCTGTAAATTTTGACTCTCAATGCGAGCGGGGAATTTGACATTTACTAATTGCCAGATTATGCAACAGATTCATGGAAAGGCCCTTGAGTATACGGGGAAACCTGATCCGATTTTCCAATCGACGAGCTCAAGCGAAAAATGCTCTATTCCGAGGCAAAACCCTGTTGCGAGCATTTCGCAAATGAAAGGGGTTAAGCTGCACTTAACTTCCGGGAGCGGGGCACAAAAACTTAGTTCTATTTCCGCTCGAACGAAGATCTCTGCAGATGTCATCGGCATATCGACGGCATTAATTAATCAACGTTATGCTCGTCAGCCGAGAAGGGTTCCAGCCCTCGCATTCAAATCTTGACTCTGCCATCCCATTCAGGCGTTCGTTGGCATTTGATATTTGTGCCCAGTACTTGTCGATTTTATATGGGTATATTCATGCATTAAAAAGTGCTAGAATTAAGATTACTAATAATAAATCCCAAAAGTTATAATTTTATTAAGGGATTTTAGGCTTAAAAAGGCCTTGATTATTTTCTCCGAAAATCTCGAAATATTTAAAATCAATTAAAATGCTGTCAAAAAGTATGCAATAAGATATTATAACTCGCTACATATTTATAATCAAATAAAATGCTGTCAAAGAGTATGCAATAAAATATTATAAACACACCAACACGTTGGTAGCGAACTTTGCAGTCACAGTCACTTCTGGAGCACTCCTCATTTCACAATTCCCATAACATCCCATATAAGGAACCGCCAAAAAGTATGCAATATCTCTTCCAAACCCAGGGCCGGGTATCGCATAGTCCTCAGACTTAGCTTCACCCTTCCTGCTGCTTTTTTTTGTGTGTATTTCCTGAGCAGAATATCACTTTCGCAAATTGAAGTTGCTTTTTCTGTCTCTCGGTCTCTGTTGTTGCATGTGTGGCATGCTTCATGGCAAGTCATGCATATTCATTGTTTACAGGCACACAATCCCGACCAGTCTTTCAACAATTTTACCTGATTTCTACGGAGCCCCGCTGCTTACTTCCCCAATTAGATTCCTTTGGCTTATTTGCAATGGCATTGTGTATTGGCAGCCCTGAAAATTGTTCACATATGCTTTTCAGTGACCAACCGGGGCTCTTTACATTCCCATTGTTTTGAGTAAATTACTCAGATCATACGTTTGCCATTTATGTTGTTTGAGCTATTAGCTAAGGAAAGGGGAAATGTGAAAATTCGCCAGGAAAGCTTTGCTTTTGTGGGGGAGAGAACACACAGCTTTTGGTCTGGACTTAGTTTGGGGAAAAGCAAACCCTTCTTAACAATATTTATTTTGATTCATGAGTGAATATAATATAGATTGTCTTTCCTTTTTTAAATCTCCATTTCTTCAAGCCTCTATTAAACATCACTTCTAATAACACCATTTGATGGCACACCAGTATCTTGAAGATTACGCACTTTTATTGGCAATTACCAGACACAAAGACATTTGCATAAAAATACTTATATCCGGCCGAACACAACCTGTAACTGCTCTTCTGTTTTCAATTTATATTTATTTATATGCCCGGACAACCATAAATTCGATGTCGTAGGACCCATAACAATCATAATCTTCGATATAATTTCCACTTTATGGTTGGCTTGCCGGAGGGCGATAAAAATTTACACATTGATATGTTTTTATGGTTGCAGAAAATCCAAAAACAAAAAAAAATAGGAAAGTAAACAAATAAACAATGGACAGGGGCATCAAAGAGCAATTTCAATGCAAAACGCCTAAGATACTCGGGGACACACACATGCTAACCATTTTCCCATTTCCCTAGGTCGAATGTGTTGACAATTTATGCTCCCTCCACTCCACGGGCAAAAACAAAAGGTTGGCCAGCAAACGGAGAAGTTACATGTAATTCGACAAAATCCATAAGCCATAAATTGCTGGCCAGGCCAGCACTAAAATAGCCTCCCTCTGCCAGTGGATTTTCCTCAGAGCAACCGAAAGAAAACTGTCTCGTAATCGCTGACAATAAAAAGAAAACCAGAAGCACATAAAATATTATCGATACCAGTGCGAGTAGTTGGCAGCCCTGGCAGCCACATAAAAGTCCCATAAGCCCATAAATCGCCATCAGCCAGCAGCCATCACGGCCGTTAGGTTAAATCAACCCAAAGACGCGGCCCAAATCAGCATTGAATATATATTTAGTGGCCACTTTCGGGGCATTTGTCATGCTGCCATTGTATTAAATGCCCAATTAGAGGGCCCCTGCCCAGATTTACAGAATGGAAGCTCAAATGAGTCGCAGATCATAAATTGTGGCGCTTCTAATCAGTCAGGAACTACTTACGCTTGGATGATATTTATTTTGACTTCGGAATTGTTTAAAAATCAAAAAATAAAAGTTATTTTTTCATTTTTATTATACAAACCCTTAAAATTGAATTTAAAAATAAAAACCAAATATAATAATTATATTTTAATTTATATTTAAAAATCAAAAATAAAAGTTATTTTTGATATTGATTATAAAAATAAAACAATAAGAGTTATTTGTATACATCAACTAAAAAGGTATTGAAGAGTGGAGTTAAAATGGATATGTATTTTAAAAATCGGGAAAAAAGCTTATTTTAATTTTAATTTCCCCGTAAAAAAATGCCATATGTGTATTTTTCACGCACTTTCCTGACGATTTTTAGACCATTGATTTATATTAAATCATAACTCTTATTTACGGTCCCAGGATTAAACTTATAATTATTGGGCGCTAAAAAACTACACTCCTTCTTGGATCCTTAACCTTTTCCTAACCTTCTGTTTCAAGAATGCACAATTTAATTATACAGTTAATTTGCTTAAATGGTTGATGGCTGCCACAGCGATTCGAGTGTTGAAACAGTTTGGGCACCAAAAAAAAAAAGGAACTGAAGCATACTTTCTGCCGGCAAAGCGGGGGACTTCCCGTTTTTGCCCGTGAAAGTTTGTTTGATTTCAAGGAAGAGAAACGGAAGTACTACTGACGGGGTTAAGGGAAGTGGCGGACTGCATCAAACACATGCAGCCAGCCTAAGCGCCTGATGCCAGGCTTTTCCTGCGTTTTCCTGCCTTTCCTCGCAGCCTGCATTGGCTATTAAATTTGCGTGGAGCTTCCCCCGAGTCCGGGATAGGCGGATGTGCGGATATGCGGCAGCCTAACTCATAGTTTACGGAGCTAGTTGGCCTAACTAAGTTGTGCGCCCAATGCCAAAACTTCGGGCCGAACTCGAATCCCCCCGGCTTACCGAAAATGCGATTAGAATCAGGCCAACTTTGGGCACCAAAGGAATATGTGAAATGAATGCCTGGCAATTGAGGATTCAATAAAACGAAGACAAAGGCAGGTAGGTAGCTTGGGAAATACGATTACAGGATATGAAATATATAGACTTCATAAGAGTTATAATAGCCTCTGCAAGGGTCTATTTCTTATACCTCATAAGTGAGCTTTACAATGAGCAGTCATAGAGTAGAAATGGCATTGCATTTTTTTAGCTTATCTCTGACACTTACTTATTGCCTTTTCCTTTGAACCATTTTTTTTAGTTAACGTCTGGAAATCGGTTCTAAAAGTTCACGGATTTTCAATAGAAACTTTGTAGCAAAAAAGTGAATCATAATTTAAGTATAATAATTTAAGTAAGGACTTCCTTTCGATTTAATCCCGCTAGCCTGGTATTTTGAAGTTAAAAATGGATGGGAACAAAAAGAGCCTCTTGGATCTCAATGACTACTCCTTGCTGAAGATAATGAAATATAACATTGCTGATTGGGAATGAAGAAAAATACCACCAGACAATTCATTGATGTACGAGGACATAGTAAACAGAAACTCTAAAACGAAACTGAAATTAGAACATCTAACATCACCGATTGAATGCCTCGAAGAGTTAAACGAAATAACGCGGATTAAATCGTTAAAAGAATTATATCTTTGTTTAAAGTCACTGTTTGATATTAATTCAGAGTTGGGCCAATTAAAGGAACTCAAATCATTGATAGAAACATTATTACTCTGTGGCAGAAAATAAACTCTATATGAATTTATACATTTTAAAATATTGCAGGAACCTTGAAAGCCGTTTAATGTAGGATTTGTTACTAATAACCAAAAATTTGTAAAGGATGACATAGTCCTTTGAAGAAGAAAATATCCCCCATGTCAAAAACCGTTAGTTCTCACCATCCTAAAAGTTGTTAAAATGGCATACGCCGATTTCGTCCATGTAATTTAATTATGAATAATAATATCATAAAATTATTACAGCTGAATTTCTTTGATAACTTGATACCCATTTAATGTAGGATTTTTTTCTAATAAACACACAATTTGTAAGGAGTGTTCATTGTCTTTTGAAAAGTAAAAGGGATCCGGCATGTCAAAGGCCTTTAGTTCTTACCATCCAAAAAGTATTTGAAATGGCATACGCCGATTTAAATAATCATAAAATTATTACAGCTAAATTACATTGATGATGACTACTTGGAGTTAACTTCCACGACCTATTTGAACATATCTAAAACCATCTATTTGCTTCTCAAACTGTCCCTCAAAGCCTCGCCTGTCTCCTGTGGAATCTGCTGATGCATGTCCTGCCTCCCGTCGAGTATGTCCTGTCTTATGCTCGTCTCACCTGTCCGGCAACGGGCACCTGGGCACGCCCGCACAATTCAATTAATGGGCATTCAAATGATATAAACCAGCTGAGGCACTTTTAGTGCAGTCCGGAGCAGTCGAGTGCTCCGATTCATTAGCAGGCGTCCCGATTGGATTGGGGTAATGCCGGGAGAGGCACGAACACCGGACACAGGCCACCCTCTCGTCCAGGCCCAGCCATGGCAACTAGGACACGTGTCGTATGCCCAACGGCAAACAATAGGTGCAGGAAGGGAAAAAAGCAGCGAACACAGGCAACTCCTTGGGAACAGAAGCCAAACACACAGGGAGAAAAAAATCATATGATACTCTTAACTCACAAAGACAATTTTGTATTTACTCAGTTCGCATCTGGAACGATTTGCCAAACAACTTAAGAAACATAAATAATACTACAAGTTTTAAATTAAAATTAAAGAAACACTTTCAAAAAAGGAATAAAATTAAATTCAAACTGTACAAAATAAGCAAAACTAAAAACAATCTAAATGAAACTAAAGAAACGTAAATGTTGGAGTAAGAACATAAAATTGTAATGAAATAAAATGAAATGTTGGTTTTTAAGAATATATTAATAACAATTCTATAACCAATATTTTGTGACTTGTGCCATAAATATAAGCTATAGCTTGTAACACAAGGAAAAGCGAAACAAATAAATAAATAAATATTCCTTCTTACAAAGTATTATCGTAATCTCGTGGATTGTTTTAACGTATCTCCTTATGAATTATATAAATTTTTTGATTAAATATTGGTGCCTGATATGTTGTCATAATTTAAATCTTTACTGAAAAAATTAGACTCTCTTGTAGATAGGTATTTCTCTCTCTGCTGAAAAACCAACCACTCCAGGGCAACCTTGTACCATGTTCATGTTGCCCCTGACAACCGAAAACGACAACAGATATTAGGGTTTAGGTTTTAAGGGAAAAAAGTGAAAGAGTTTTGATGGAAACCGAAAGTTGGCAAACAGCGGCTGAATCTAAAAGTTCAATACAAGATGAGCCAGCGCACAAAATTCATAATAAATACGTCGGGTGAGTGGCCCCAATGTGTTGTTTTTCAAATCAAAGAAATGTTTAATTAAAACCAAGGTTTCTGTGCCTCAATTCAGTGGAATACTTCGGGGCCCGGCTGCCGGGTGCGGAGTTGGACGAGCAGACGGCCATGATACTGGAGTTCCTCGAGCAGGAGGAGCACACGGTCATTGCGGCGGTGCACAGTGAGGCCGATGGCAGGATTCGGTTCCATCATCGCATACCCAGCGAGGAGCTGAGCCTGCTCTTCTACAAGGTGCCGCAGGTGGGACGAAGTGCGGCCCCGGAGCCCCTGCTGGGCATTCTGACCCTCGAAGGCGGCATGGTCAAGTCGATTTACAATTCCGTTTCTCGGGTCTTCTCGCCCTCCGCAAACACGGCCCGGGTAAGTGGTCACAGGATATACAGGACGTGTGTAGTCCAGTGTAATATTCCACCTGGCTAATTCCCTCACTCGGCTTAACTCACTCGCCTCGGTGTGTCTGTCTCTCTGTCTCTCTGCTGTTTTAATCGCATTTGCGCATAATTCAATCTAGTCTGCAATTTCATTTTGCCAATTATACGAGTCCTTCTGCCTTGCAAATTGTGTCCTTCCAATAGGTTTACTTAGCTAAGAATTCTAAGATCCTTTGGCCACTTTCAGGGCAACGAGTACGGGCCCGAGCTGAGCGGCATCCTGGAGAATTTGCACCAAAATCTGGGTTCCAGTCTGGGATTGCCACAGAGCGGTGGGTTTCTGCTTGTATTTAAACTAAAATATAAATTATAATTATATTTTTAAATACTTAATGATTTGAAGGCATTACAAGCCTGCGCGATGAGATCAAGTACTGGAAGCAGAAGCTGGGCCAAAAGTCCAGCTCTCGTCTGGACCGCGAGGCCGCTCAGGTGTTCATCGGAGTTTTGGAAAATATTGAGAAGCAAATAGGGTAATATTATAAAAAATCTATATATAAATTCTTAAAAAAAAATATACGTATATTAATATACCTCGAATTTTGCATATTTTCATATAGGTCTTCAGATTAATACCAAACTTTGTATATAGACAAATTTAAATGCATATTAAAAATATGCAAATGATAAGCAAAAGATTATGTAAAAAATATGCAAAATATATGCAAGGGAATTTAATATTTAATTACTATATAATATTAATATCCCTTCAGCACCATCGACGGCTCTAATCCCAGTGGCACCATCGAGGAGTTCCTCGACCATGCCCACAACAACCTGGACGAGCTGTGGCGTCTGCCGTACAACTATCCGCAGACGCGGATGGCCGACCTCTTGGACATCCTGGGGAAGCGCCTGCTGGAGGTCTGTCTCAATCAGCTGCTGCTGGCCGAGGACATCTGGAGCCTCCAGAACTCCAGCCACGTGGGTAACCTGATGAGCCAGAGCATCGACACGGTGGACGCCTGGATCCAGCTCTGTGACTCGCTGACGCGTCTCTTCTGGCCCAACTACGTTAAGCATCCGTGGCTGGGAGAGCCGCATGTCCCGAAGCGGGGACAGCAGTTCAAGGAGCGGCTCGGCGAGATCCGGAGCATCAAGCAGCTGTACAAGCAGATCGCCACCTTGCTGGACGACGCCGAGCTGCAGGAGATGTTCCAGGAGCAGGCGCCCTTCACGGGTGAGTTTGAGGCGGGAATATTTACTATATTACTTAAGTAATTGAGTTCCCTATGAAATCCCGTATGAAAGACTTCAACATCTTCGACACATCCGCGCTGGGCCAGGCCAAGTGGCACAGGGCTCTCAACCACTTCGAGCAGGTCCTGCAGCCCATTGACGAGCGCATAGCCGCGGCCCTGAAGGCCCAGCTGCACCATCACCTCAGCAATCCCCGGCAGGTGATCTTCATCTTCTCCAAGTACGAGTCGCTTATCCAGCGGCCGGCGGTCCTCGAGCTCCTCACCATCGAGCGGGAGCAGTTCCTGCAGTCGCTGCACATCCTGCTGCAGGATCTGCGCAAGGCGATGGCCGACACCAACATGGAGCCGGACACCGGCCACCTGTCGGTCATCTGCAACGAGTGCCGCTGGCTGAAGGTGGTCCAGCACCAGATCCAGGAGATCGAGAAGGTCAGCCACCTGATCAGCGGCCGGGAGGGATTCGACAAGATCAACAAGGCGGTGCAGGAGATCAAGGAGGAGACCGAGTCCCTGCTGCGCACCAACTTCGAGATCTGGTCCGGGCAGTGCTCCACGGCGGTGAAGAGCGGCGAGCTGAGGTGAGTACCCGGACATGCTCAAGGACCCCTCTCTCCATTCCAATGGCTTGAGATTTTTATACCCGGTACTCAGAGGGTACAAGGGTATTAAGTTATTAAGTTGTTAAGTTAGTGTCAACCGAGAATGTATGTTACAGGCAGACCCCATAAAGTACGAGTATATATATTCTTGATCAGCGTCACCAGCCAAGTCCATTTAGCCATGTCCGTCTGTCCGTCTGTCTGTCCGTCCGTCCGTGTGAAACGATTGATCTCAGAGACTATAAGAGCTAGAGCTACCAAATTTGGTGACAACATTGGAATCTGTTGCACGCAGATCAAGTTTGTTTTAAAATTTGCCACGCCCACTTCCGTCTCCGAAAATCATAAAAAACGGTATATAAGCTATAATCAAAATTTTTGGCTTAAAGTAAATAGATATAATAAATAAGTAGGCATTCGTGGACGTGTTCTGAAAATTTGAATAAAATCGGATGGTAGACATGGAAGTTATTAAACAATAAAGTTTCTGTGTATGCTTATTCTTCATCTCTCTCTCAAAAGCTAAGAACTCAGACACTCGAAATGGGTACCGTAGCATTGAGTCAAAACAAGAAATCAATAGTCACCCTCTCGCTCTATCGCACTGCTCAAGAATACTTTCCGGGTATCTGAGCACATAGCCTTTGAGAGAGAGTGTCAACATGTCCTAGCAACATTTGTCTTTTTTAGATGTTGCTCAACATGTTTCTAGCAACTTTTGTCTTCTTTTTTCCATGTTCATGTCTAATTTAATTTAACCCACAATGCTTTGGGTACCGGGTATCTCACAGTCTGTCACACTCGACTGTAGCTCTCCCACTTGTTGTATAATCATTTTAGACTCCGCGACGATCAGGCCGTGGTCAAGTTCGAGAAGGAGGGCCGCCAGCTGATGCGTGTGACCTTCAACCCCAAGCTGGTGACCTTCTGCCAGGATGTGCGCGAGTTCGAGAATCTGGGCTACGCAGTTCCCCTGGAACTGCGAGCGGCCGCCACCCATGCGGCCAAGTACATGTGCCATGCCCGCCGGCTCCAGCAGATCGCAACGTTCCACAACACCATCGGGGACCGCATGATTCCCTGCCAGCGGCCCATAATGCTGAAGAACGCCCTCGAGCTGCAGCGCCTCGTTCAGAGCGAGACCGTCGCCTGGCAGGACGAGTCCTCCGTTCAGCGCTACGTTGACATCCTGCAGGCGGCCGTCTCGAAACTCTCCGCGGATAACACCCTGCTGGTGGGATATCATGAGCAGGCCAAGAGAACGGTAGGTCCTTCTGCATAAATTATATACATTTTATTTACTTTTTTATTCTGTTAAAATAAGTACTTAGGCTTCATTTGTAAGACCCATTAGAACCCCTTTTACGAACTTATTTTGTCAGTTTTTCATCGCTTAAAGCAACTTGTTTAATATTGTTCGGACACACACTCCCCTTTTTAATAGTCACTAAGGATCTTGGTGATGTTGATCCTTTCCTGTCTTGGTTTTAGTTATATTTATTTTAGATAAACTTCAATCTTCACGGTTTTCACTTGATTGTTCGACAGACTGCCATCTTTGAAGATGAGGGAGAGACAGAGACTGTGCTCACTCCATTAACTCTTCCAGATTCCACTGTTTGAGAAACGTTATTATATTAAGGTCTTCGTTTTCTTTGGTATTAAATTCTACTGATATTAATGGGTGTGACCTCGCTATAAATACAAAGACGTCTGCTAATCGTGGCGTTATAGGTGATAGGCTACTGTTGTAAATCAATTTTTCTATATGGAACAGCTCTAATAGTGACATTAATCCGGTAATATCTTCATCCGATGTCGAACAGGTAAATATGGTAAGTGCAGTCGAATCTATTCTTAGCCTTGCATCAATTAAGGGTATGATTGCAATAGATTTCTGTAGAGAACTAGGGTCTTTAGAAATTTCCATGAATTTATAAGAGGCTGTTATCTGGATTCCTTGCGACCTTTTAAATAACTCTAAAGTCTGAAATGCGTTATTTCTGACAATCGCCACGCTACTCAAATGTGGTAGCTCATCGTTTAAATAAATAATCAACTCTTTACCGTCTGACCTCTTCCATTTCTGTATCGCCTCAAGCATTGTCAACTGCGAACTGTTCTTGAAGGCTCCATAAATGGTCATTTTCTCTAAGTTGGGTAGCTGTGCCAGAGGTGCATATTCGGCTCCATCGACGTCAGGCTTCGCCGCGAATTCAAGTCTGCGAAGTCTGCGGCAATGTGGCACAATGTCGGAGAGTCTACCTTGAATCTCTGTGCTCATAAACTTTAACCTAATCAGTTCCGGGTTTGACTTGCAGATAGTTGCGAGTGCTTCTGCACTCATTCGCACGTCTAAAGAGAGGAAATTAAGGTGGCTAAAATTGTTCAAATCATCCAGGGAGTAACCTTCAATGAAAAGAAATGATCATATATAACAGTTATCTTTCTTAGATTATTTAAAAATTTTCTTACACTTACTAACCATTCAAAGAAATATGTACAAGGCAAATGCTCTTTTTGTTTTCAAGAGCCCTTTTTATCATTTGAAAATGATCTAGAAAATCAGGTTGAAAAGATTCTGGCTTATAGACCAGGTAAACGTTTAGGAGTTTGCTATTTTCTCTGATGGCAGCAGCAAAGAATCGCCAGAATGCGTCACCTGCTTTTCCTGTGTGTGTGGCTTGCAGCTCTGCAAAATTTATATTCAGTTTTTCTTTGTTCGCCACAAAAAGGAATTCAAGGTCCTTGTACAGATCGTTGTGATATAGTTTTAACACCGCCTCCAAATCTTCGTGGGCCACTGCAAAGCTCACTAAATCCAAATACTTTATTCGATTGCTCTGGGATTTATCTCTCAACTCGCAATTAGAAATTATATACTTTATTATCTCCAGCTTGCAGTCTTCATTGAGATCTAGAATGCTCGTCCCGTTCTCGTCCATATTTTGTTAGTTGGTTTTGGTTATCACACGATTTTTTATTGCTCAACTGGCGGTTTAATTGAAAATAGAACGTTTAATTGTGAATGCTTTTTCGAGGCAGCTGACTTCGTTCTTCACAGCACTGTTCTCTTCTACTTCTAAAACTATACTGAGAGTGTTGCGTTATTTCCAATTTCGATAGAAATGAAGGGTTGGTGCGATAAGGGTATGCCAAAGATAATGAACAATATCAGTTCAATCGCCTATAGGGCTGTATGCATTTCTTTATCTGTGAAAAATCTTATAAACTTGAAAATAATCTAATCTAAACTGATATGGATATTGATATATTGAAGTTCATTGTGACAGCATTTTTTTGCGCTTGAACTTTTTAATTTGTTATTTATAATTTTTAATTTAATGATCCCATTGATTTGTTCATTCATTCTATGCAAAATCCATCTCATTTTCCAGGTCATGAAACTCATGTCCACGGACCTCTTCACCCAGAACCAGATCTGGAAGGACGAGCTGCGTCATCTGCGCGAACTGGTGGCCACCCTGGAGCGGCAGGGCTACACCCATCTGGACGCCTTCAAGCTGCACTGGGACCATCAGCTGTACAAGGTGCTGGAGTACCAGTACATCCTGGGCCTGCTGGACATGAACAACAAGCTACCGGACATCCATGTGAAGCTGCTCCTGCGCCAGCGGGAGCTCGTTTACAGTCCGCCGGAGGAGGAGGTGCGTGACCAGTACTTCAGCCAGCTGAGGCGCTTCATCGAGCGGCCGTGCAACTTCCATGGCCTGTCGGAGCACAGCCAGGAGCTGTTCCAGTCCATGGTCAGCGTGAATCGGCACCACTTTGGACCGCTCTACCAGCGAGCGGCCGAGCTGTTCGACAAGCTGGTGGACTTCAAGGCCATCTGGCTGCCCTGGATCGCCCTGGGCTGCGTGGACGTGGAGCAGCTGTGCGGAATCCATCTGAACGAGGCCGAGGACTGGGACCGCAACTTCAGGGCGTGCAAGCACTTCAGCCAGCAGCTGGCCAAGCTGCAGCAGGCCGAGGAGTCCATCGACTGCATCGTGATCAATGTCCTGCCCCTGAGGGCGGACATTGAGTACATCAGTCGGCGGTATTGGGAGGCTCTGGCGAACAGCCTGAGGGCCGCCATCCTCACGGACATCGGCCTGATCCAGGAGTTCCTGCAGAACGCCCTGCAGTTCCTCCGGAACGTGCCCATGGACGAGGGCAGCCTCGGCCAGTCGGGGATGAGGTACGAGAAGATAATGAGCGAGCTGCCGCAGGCGGGGAAGATCCTGGCGGCGGTGAGGGAGAAGGACGCCTGCCTGGCGGGTTGGTGCAAGGAGCGGGTCACCGCCCTCACCGCCATCCTGCAGCAGTGGGAGCAGCTGCAGCCGCTCCTGGAGAACCATGCCGTGATCCTGCTGCGACAGGTGGACATGATCAAGAGCCAGGCGGAGACGCAGCTGCAGAACCTTAAGAACGAGGCCGAGAAGTTCCTGCTGCGCTGGGAGTCGACCATTGCGGAGCTGGAGGCCAACGAGAACTCCACCCTCGAGGTGTTCAAGGAGCGGCGGCTCCACTGGCACCAGCTGCAGGCGAAGAAGCAGCAGCTGCTGGAGGAGTGCTCCAAGTTCAACATGGAGTTCCCGCGCGAGATGCTGATGCCGTTCACGGAAATCGAGGAGCAAATGGAGCAGCAGTCGAAGCAGTGGCAGGTCTACGACACCTTCCTCGCCGAGCTGCAGCCCATCCTCCAGGAGGAGTGGGCCATCTACCGACGGCGTCCCTATGTCCTCAACGAGTTCATTGCCAAGTGGGAGGGCTCCGTGCACGCCTCCATAGATCTGCCCGCCAAGCGGATCCGGCAGCAGGTGGAGCGCCTGCAGTCCTCGCTGCCCATCCTCCAGCAGCTGCAGTCGGACGCGTTGAGCGAGCGCCACTGGGCGCGGATCTTCCAGCTGCTGGGCCAGGCAAACCCCCCGAAGCCCCTCCTGCACGCCATCCTCCTGCAGGACATCCTGCGGGACCCGGATGCCCTGCAGGCGGCGGGCCAGGACATAGCCAACACAGTGCGGCAGGCGTCCAGCGAACAGATCGTGCGCCAGGCCCTGGTCGAGCTGGACCAGTGGTCGGTGACCGCCCAGCTGAAGCTGATCGCCCGCACCGACGCCGCCGGGCAGAGCGTGTCCCTCATCCGGGACTACCAGGAGGTGCTGAACAAGATCGGGGACAACCAGTCCCTGCTTCAGTCCGCCAAGAACTCGGCGGCCTTCGACAGCTTCTCCGACCAGGCCGAGCTCTGGGAAAGTCGCCTCAACACGCTGGATGCCCTGCTCAGCAGCCTGAGTCACTCGCAGAGGCGGTGGGTAGCCTTACTATATATATTTAATAATAGTATTTAATTATACCCGGTACCCATAGGGTACAAGAGATAGAATGTATGTAACAGGCAGAAGGAGGCATCTCCGACCCCCATAAAGTACGAGTATATATATTTTTGATCAGCATCACCAGCCGAGTCGATTCAGCCATGTCCGGCTGTCCGTCCGTGTGAAACAACAGATCTCAGAGACTATAAGAGCTAGAGCTACCAAATTTGGTGACAACATTGGAATCTGTTGCACCCAGATCAGGTTTGTTTTAAAATTTGGCCACGCCCACTTCCGCCCCCGAAAATCAAAGAAAACTGTATATAAGCTATAATCGTTATTTTTGGCTTAAAGTAAATAGATATAATAAATAAGTAGGCATTCGTGGACGTGTTCTGCAAAATTGAGTAAAATCGGATGATAAACATGGAAGTTAATAAACAATTTCTGTGTATGCTTATTCTTCTTCTCTCTCTCTCAAAAGCTAAGAACTCAGACACTCGAAAATGGTTCCGTAGCATTGAGTCAAAACGAGAGGTCAATGTCACCCTCTCGCTCTATCGCACTGCTTAGGAATACTTTCCGGGTGTCTGAGCACATAGCTTTTGAGAGAGAGTGTCAGTGCTTAAGCAACATTTGTCTTTTTTGGATGTTGCTCAACATGTTTCTAGCAACTTTTGTCTTCATTTCTCAACATTTACTTTTTTCCATGTTCATGTCTAATTTAATTTAACCCACAATGCTTTGGGTACCGGGTATCTCACAGTCGGTCACACTCGACTGTAGCTCTCCCACTTGTTCATAATAATAATCTTTTTCCAGTTGGGTTTACCTGGAGCCCGTCTTCGGCGCCGGCACTCTGCAGCAGGAGCAGGCCCTTTTCAAGCGCATCGACAAGGACTTCCGCTTCGTGATGCGCGAAATCGAGTTGGATCCGCGGGTCACCTCGCTGACCAAGATAAACAACATCAGCAGCATTGTCAGCTCCCTGGAGACGCAGCTGGCCAGGTGCCAGCAGAACCTGATGAGCTACATAACTGTAAGCCACCACATCGACTTTATCCCAGTAATCTCCATAATCCCCTTTCGCAGGACAAGCGCAACTCCTTTCCCCGCTTCTACTTCCTGGGCGACGATGATCTGCTGGAGCTGCTGGGGCAGGCCAGCAAGGATGCGGATGTCATCCAGCGGCACATCCGCAAGCTCTTTCCCGGCTGCCACAGCCTCAGCATCCGGCATCCTAATCCCCGGACATCCTCGGATATCAATCAGATATCAATCAGCATAACGGCCATGCACAGCGCCGAGGGGGATGAGCTCCAGCTAAGTCAGCCCGTCGAGATGAAGGGCGACATCGAGGTGGGTCTCTGGGAACACTCACAAAAATATATGTTTAAAAATTATTAATTTAATTTAATTTAATTAATAATTTTATTAGCTTTGGCTAAATAAACTGGTGACCGTGGTCCAGGACACACTGCGCGATCAGATTTACGAGTGCTACTCGAGCACCAACGGCGCCAGCGATAACCTGACCGAGAAGATCCTCCAGAGCCACGCCAGCCAGGTGCTGGCCACGTCCCGGGCGCTGCACTTCACCCGCCAGGCGGAGCAGGCCATCGGTGGCATGTCCCTGGGGAAGCTGCAGCAGCAGCTGAAGGTCGAAATCGCCCACCTGGCCGCCATGAAGCAGAGATCGCCGAATGGAACCCTAATCAGTCTCAAGCTGAGGGCTCTCCTCCTCGACCTCGTCCACTACTCCAGCGTGGTGGAGCAGCTCCAGCAGCACAATGTGGTCCACACCAGCGACTGGCACTGGCTGTGTCAACTGAGATACTACCTGGGGAAGGCCAACAATCGACAAGTGTGCGTTCGCATGGTTTATGCCGAATTTGAATACGCCTACGAGTTCCTCGGCCAGGCCAGCAAGCTGGTCCACACGCGCCTCACCCACCGCTGTTATCTCATCCTCACGCAGGCGATGCACATGGGGCTGGGGGGTAATCCCTTCGGGCCCGCCGGCACCGGCAAGACGGAGTGCGTCAAGGCCCTGGGGGCCATGCTGGGGCGCTTAGTGTTGGTTTTCAATTGCGACGAGGTGAGTGCCGGTGTAGGGTACACAGACCAAAAAAAAGGGGTAGAAAATATAAATATTAGATTTAATTTAATAACAAATAGGAAAGCTACAGTCGACTGTGACCGACTGTGAGATACCCGGTACCCAAAGCATTGTGGGTTAAATTAAATTAGACATGAAAATGGAAAAAAGAAAATGTTGAAAAATGAAGACAAAAGTTGCTAGAAACATGTTGAGCAACATCCAAAAAATACGAATGTTGCTTAAGCACTGACACTCTCTCTCAAAAGCTATGTGCTCAGACACCCGGAAAGTATTCCTGAGCAGTGCGATAGAGCGAGAGGGTGACATTGACCTCTTGTTTTGACTCAATGCTACGGAACCCTTTTCGAGTGTCTGAGTTCTTAGCTTTTGAGAGAGATAAGAAGAATAAGCATACACAGAAACTTTATTGTTTAATAACTTCCATATTTACCATCCGATTTTACTCAAATTTTCCGAACACGTCCGCGAATGCCTACTTATTTATTATATCTATTTACTTTAAGCCGGAAATCACCACTATAGCTTATATACCGTTTTTTATGATTTTCGGGGGCGGAAGTGGGCGTGGCCAAATTTTAAAACAAACTTGATCTGCGTGCAACAGATTCCAATGTTGTCACCAAATTTGGTAGCTCTAGCTCTTATAGTCTCTGCGATCTGTTGTTTCACACGGACGAACAGACAGACGGACAGACGGACATGGCTAAATCGACTCGGCTGGTGATGCTGATCAAGAATATATACTCGTACTTTTTGGGGTCGGAGATGCCTCCTTCTGCCTGTTACATACATTCTCGGTTGGCACTAACTTATAATACCCTTGTACCCTATGGGTATCGGGTATAAATATATAGAAGAAAGTCCTTGATATTTTTCTTGATTTTATTTTACAAATTGAAGGAAATATCTCTTGAATATTTTTGCCAAGTGCATGGTAATCCCTAGCTATTCGTCATTATGCCATGAATTGTTTGCAGAATGTGGACACCGAGTCGATGGGTCTCATCCTGACCGGCTTGGCCCGCTGCGGGGCCTGGGGCTGCTTTGATGAATTCAACCGGCTGCAGGAGGCCACCCTCTCGTCCATTTCCATGCTGATCCAGCCCATCCAGAGTGCCCTGAAGGAGCGGGCCAGCAGCGTCCAGATTGGCGAGCGACAGGTGAGCAGGATGAGTTATGAAATGGATGCAAAAGGAGATTGGTGTGGCAGGAATAATGGTTTAGGGTAGCTTTGCAGGTGAAAAATGTATAATTTAAGAGGGACTTTACTCAGTCTGTACTCAGACTGACTTACTCAAAAGTAAACTTTATATATCTCATAGGATATTGATTAATTCCCAAAAAAAACATAAAATAATCGGAATTATTACCGTGCCCTCTCAGGTCCAGCTCAACCAGCACTGCGGCATCTTTGTAACCCTGAATCCGGCCGGAGCCGAGTACGGTGGTCGCCAGAAGCTGCCCGGCAACATCCAGGCCCTTTTCCGGCCCATTGTGATGCAGCAGCCGGAGCCGGGCGAAATCGCCCGGGTGATGCTCTTCGTCGAGGGCTTCTCGGAGGCCTCCGCCATTGCCTGCCGCATCGTGGAGCTGTTCGATTTGTGCGGGAAGATGCTCTCGGCCCAGCGGCACTACGACTGGGGCCTCCGGGAGCTGAAGACCGTTCTCCTTGTGTGCGGAGAGGGTTTGCGGGCGCAATTAGCCACCGAAGAGATGTCCGTGGTGGTGCAATGCCTGCGCTCATCCACCATGTCCAAGCTGGCCCCGCAGGATGTGTCACGCTTTGAGATGCTCCTGCGGAATGTTTTCCCCGAGATTGGCAGCTCACCGGCACCGGGAACCCAACTCCATCAATCGCTGGCCTCGGCCTCGGCCCACCTGGGACTGTGCCGGAGTGAGAGGCAAATTGAAAAGGCGCTCCAGCTGCACGAACAGCTCCAGAAGCGCATGGGCGTGGTCCTTGTCGGTCCGCCCGGCTGTGGCAAGTCCACGGTCATGGCCCTGCTGAGGCAGGCTCTAAGTGGATCCCAGCTGAGGGTGCACACCATCGCCCCAAAGTCCATGAGTCGGGTTCAGTTGCTGGGCCGCCTGGATGCGGACACGCGGCAGTGGCAGGACGGTGTGCTCACCCACACGGCGGTGGCGGTCAATCAGGAGCCATCCCAGGTCCACTCGTGGATCGTCTGCGACGGGAGCATCGATCCGGAGTGGATAGAGGCACTCAACTCCGTGCTGGACGATAACAAGTGAGTGGAGTTCATATTAAAGATAAGTCTCAGTTTCATGTTTCTAGCAAAACTCGCTTTGCTGCATATATTTCGTTTGCGCATAAATTCGTAATAATTATTTCTTGCGGCTGGCCATACTCTATGTATAATTATCAATTATATCATATAGGTATACAGTTATCGTTAGTTATATCGTAGATCGTATCGTCTATCACTTAGCGACTAAACAAAAATACATGCGTACGTACAGACCTAAAAAACAGAGAAATGCTGGGGAAGCCAATGACGGGGAAGCCCATTCAATTAATAAACTAACGTAATGCGCAACGCGTTTACGGTTCGTAATACGTAACGCGGCATTTTACAAATGGCGTCTACTTAACATACAAATACACATACACAGAAATGAACATGAGTGAGTGTGGGTGTGAGTGTGCTGTGAATGCGAGCGAGTCCTTCGAGTTGTGATTGCAAAAAATAGGCTTAGAAATGGCTAAAAACAAGCGATATCTTACATAGTATGGCCTGATCTTAAAGAGTTTTTAAGTTTTTTTTTTAACAATTTTGACAGTATTAAATATTCAGGCCTGTTCCAGTTTCCACTTTCGAAAAATCTACACGGAAATTATTTAACAGACCTGTTCTAGTTTTCACATCCGAAAAATCCTAACGGATTTGAGTTTCCCTCTGTTAACCCTCTGTTAACTTTCAAGAACATTATTGCATAATTGATTTAGCTACTGAAAACATACTTGATTTATGAATAATTATTTTGGGATTGAGTCTTGAAATCAGTTCGATTCTAAGTTAACGCATTAATACAAATCCGCCGCCTGTGTTCAAGTATCCGAACGAAAATAAAAGGGACATTTTAAGGGTTGTCAAGGTACAAAATTTTCTAGGATTAATTTTGAACAATCGCTTTCATGGTGGTATTACCATTAAATAAAAGGTTATTAATTCAAGTTTAAAAAAAAAGTGATTTTGTAAAAAATACCGCTTTGATTAATGTTAAAACTTTGAGAAACCTTTGCGTTGGGAACTTTTTCCTCGACTTCGGCAACCCTTTTCTCCAGCATTTTGTTTTTGTGACCGCAAATGCTTCAAATCTAAATTTTATGCACTACATTAATGCACCAGTAATGTCCATGGTTGAAGGACGAGAGGGGACCAACATTTGAACAGTCCCCTTTTAGCAAAACTCAGAGAAAGCAAATACATTTGGAAAGAGTGACCAGCTGAAATAATTTGGGAACAAATGGGACTGGGCACTCTTTCCAAAGGGAAATTTTATAAAGGGAAATTGTTGTTCAAGGGAAATCCGTTTATGCTAAAGGGAAATCCGAAAATGTTATCAAATTGACTTTCGAGTGAAAACTGGAACAGGCCAGATTGAATTCAAGTTTTTTAAACACCTTTCGCCGCATAGAGCTAAGGGGGAATTTGTTATCACAATGTCTTGCCTTTCATAAGTTTAAAAATTGCTTTGAGACTCACGTTCTAACCATTTCTTTTCATAATTAAAGTGAATTAATCATTGTTTATCAGTATAACACATGGTTAAATCATTAAATGTTGCAAATTGAATTTTAAAATAAATTGTTATTGAAACAAAGTTGATCTTAAAGGGCTCTTAGCTCTTTCTCAGTACATTTTACTTTTTTTGCTGCTTTTTCTCTGTATTGATCTCCAAGAAAGGAAAGGTTAAATGGTTTGTGCTCTTTTGCTCGCAACTTAATACATTTAGCAGGAAAATCACATAACTTGTTAAGATCACAACTCCAGGCATTCGGATGCGGGCTAAACGCTGGCTAGAGAGAGTGAGTTGAGCTTAGGACTAAAGGCGAGTGCGTTCCTCACTGCGGCGCATGCTGCTGCTGCTGCTGCTGCTGCGGTGGCTGCTGCTGCTGCTGGTGTGTGGCAGGTGGCGGGGGCGGCAGCGGGGGCAGGGCCAGCGAGGGAGGCGGTGGCGGGGGCAGCACCGAGGAGCGCATGTGCTGCATGTGCGCCTGCGGAGCCATGTGCTGGAACATGCTGCAGTGCTGCTGCTGCTGCTGCTGCTGCAGATGGTGTTGCTGCTGCGCCTGTTGCTGCTGCTGCTGCTGCTGCTGGTGGGCGCTGAAGTGATGCTGCTGCTGCGAGGCGGGCTGGGCAGCGGGATTCACATCGGGCGCCGTGTGGAGTATGATCTCCGGCTCGAGATTCAGAGCCATTTCGGCGTCCTCCTGCTGCTGCTGGGGGTTCCTTAGCGAGGCCAGGGCTGCCGCCTGGGCCGCCGCCATGGCCGAGGCGGACACATCCTGGCCGTACTCCTGCTTGATGCCGTTGGGCGGACCCGCATACAGGCTGGCCGCACTGAGGTTCTGGTGCAGGATGGGATGGCAGAGCTGGGGCATCAGCGCCACGCCGGCAATGGGCAGGCCGGGGTGGCCGAAGCTCCGGGGCGGGTACAGTTGCTGCAGCTTGTTCAGCTGCTGCAGGTGCGTGGCATGGGCGGGGGGCGTGGCCAGTTGGGTGAGCGTGCTGGTGGTCATGGCCCGGCTCCGCTGGTGCGCCAGCTGGTGGCTCAGTTGCTGCTGCTGCTGCTGCTCCTGGAGGTGCGTGGGCGGTGGTGGTGGCTGGTGCTGCTGCAGTTGCGCCGGCGGCTGCTGCTGCTGCAATTGTTGTTGCTGCTGCTGCTGCTGCTGCGGAGGCGGGGGCGGTGGCAGACCCACCTCGGGCTTCACATTGACAGGCACTGGCGGTATCATGTTCGCAAACTCCGGCGGCAGCTGCAGCGGATCCGAGACCAGCAGCCCCTTCTTCCGATCCTTCCTGATCTTGTCCCGCAGCTTCTCCAGCTGCCTGAAGGCCTCGTTGGCCCGCCGGGCCTTCTTCCGATCCCTATCACGTTCCTGCTCCAGCCGCCTGTACTCCGGATTCATGCGCTTGATCCGCTTTCGCTCCCGATCCCGCTCCCGCTGGATCATCTTCAGCCGCAGCTCCTCCTCGGGCGTCAACTGCTAGCGAGAAAACGATACAGAAAGAGAGGGTGGAAATCATATTAAAGCACGGTGCTCCGGGCCACAGGAACTGTGGGAGTTTGTCGCAAGGTTCAGAGAGTGTGTCAACTGTCCCGGGATTTCCTGCTGCTGCCCCAACCCCCCCTCAGCCTCAGCCTCCGCCTAAGCCCTAGCCAAGTGTGTGTGTGTCGTGTGCGTTGCGTGTGTGTATCGGATATTTATATAGAATATATATTGGAAAAATGCTACGTTAGCACGTCGTGCCTTCTTGCGGAATCGATCGCGCTCGCGCTCCATGCGTCGGTACTCGGGATTCAAGCGCTTGATCCGCTTCCGCTCGCGATCCCGCTCCCGCATGATGAACTTGTGGCGCGCCTCCTCCTCGGGTGTCATCAGCTGAAACGACACAGAGAGAGTGGTTTTGGTTGGCAGTCAGCAGAATGTGGGTCTTGTGGTCTCGATCTGTGTGGCTAAACGTGGTCTTAGAGGGTAGTAAATGGCAAAGTGGCATGGTCCCAGCATCTTGTCTTGAAACTGATATTTTTTAAATGGAGAAGCCTTACATTTTTCAGAAACATACAGGCCTGTTCCAGTTTTCACTCGGAAGTGAATTTGATAACATTTTCAGATCACCCTTTAACATACACAAATTTCCCTTAAAAAAAAAATTCCCTTTAAAAGGAGTGACCAGCTGAAATCCTTTGGGAATAATCCCATTTGTTCCCAAATGATTTCAGCTGGTCACTCTTTCCAAATGTATTTGCTTTCTCTGAGTTTTGCTAAAAGGGGACTGTTCAAATTTTGGCCCCCTCTCGTCCTTCAACTATGGACTTTACTGGTGCATTAATGTAATGCATAAAATTTTGATAACAAGCATTTGCGGACACAAAAACAAAATTCTGGAGAAAAGGGTTGCCGAAGTCGAGGAAAAAGTTCCCAACGCACAACGTTTCTCAAAGTTTTAACATTAGTTAAAGCGGTATTTTCAACAAAATCATTTTTTTTTAACTTGAATTAATAATCTTTTATTTAATGGTACAACCATCATGAAAGCGATTGTTCAAAATGAATCCCAGGAAAATAAAATTTTATTTTGGTACCTTGACAACCCTTAAAATGTCCCTCTTATTTTTGTATTAATGCGGAAACTTAGAATCGAACTGATTTTGAAGGTTCAAATCACAAAATAATTATTTATAAATCGAGAATGTTTTGAATTGATAAATCAATTATGTAATAATGTTCTTGAAACATCAAAGAATGAAAAACAATCAACCTTTGCAATTAACATTATCGCCATGTATTTTAAAATAATTAATAAAGTTCTGACGAATCTGAGTTCGAAATTTTTTGTGAGTTTCCGTTCGGAAGTTAACAGAGACAAATTCAAATCGCTTGGATTTTCAGGAAGTGAAAACTAGAACAGGTCTGGGAAATTATTTCCGTGTAGAAACTGGAACATGCCTGTATAAATATTTTACAGAGCTTGGTTTCCCCTTCAAATAATCCTTTTTTTTAGGCTTTTGACCCTGCCCTCGGGCTGGCGCATTCAGTTCGGAAGCAATGTGAACTTTATTTTCGAAACTGATGATGTGAGGCATGCCTCCCCGGCCACCATTTCCCGCATGGGCATCGTCAACATGAGGTGGGATTTATTTTTATTAAAAATTAATAAAAAATAATTGAAATAACCATAATATTCCCGAAAAGCTATGACTACTATCCCGCCGAGGAAATACTCAGGCATGAGCTGTCCAAGGAGCCCTATGGAGATCTCTTGCAGAACTATGTGGAGGGCAACTTTCGATATGCTGTGGACTGGCTGGAGAGCCAGCAGTTGCTGAGGTAATTTAATTTTTAATTTTTAATTTTCAATAATAATTAATTATTGAAGCAGCCTTCTCCCCGGGATCAACCACGCCCACCTGCTCCGCTCCCTGCTGCTGCAGCTGCACGGCTCCCAGTCGCTGGAGGAGTACGGAGCAGCCACGCTCCGGGCTCTGCTGGGCTACTTGCCCAGCGACCGCCAGCGGGAGTTCGCCCAACTGATCCTGAAGCACGCCAACCTCTACGTACCCAATCCCAACTACGCCGAGCTGACCTACTATGACAGCCGCCGGAACTCCCTGGAGCAGTACCCAGTGGATGCCATGGAGACGCCCGAAAGGGGCTCTCAACTGATAGTCACCGCCCATGTGAGATCGTATCTGGACACACTGGACAGCCTGCTGAGAACTCAGGGCCAGCGCATGCCACCCTTCATGCTGATCGGTCCCAGTGGAGCGGGGAAGACCCTGCTCCTCCAGCGGGCAGTTCTGGAAAACTCCGGCTACCAGCTGGTCACCATTAACTGCTCGAACCAACTGACTCCCAGCTACATACTGCACACTCTGCGGACGCACTGCGTCACGGTGAGCGGCATCAAGGGGCGGGAGTACCGACCGAAGCTGGCCCGGCTGGTGCTCTTCATGAAGAACTTGGACCTCTGCCAGCTGGACTCGTGGGGAGCCTGCGAGGTGGTGGAGCTGCTGCTCCAACTGGCCCAGCGGGGTGGCTTCTATGCCGAGAATCTGGAATGGATTGGCGTGAGCGGATTGCAAATCTGCGCCTCCATTAGCGGCAATCCCATGAAAATCGCCCCGCGCTACTTTGCCATCAATCAGTTTGTGCGCGTCTCCCGGCCCACCAGCCAGGATATGCTGGAAATCGTCCAGCGGCGGTTGGAACCTCTTCTCGGAGAGCACTTCAAAGGAAGGGGAGGTGGAGGAGGAACTGGGGTCAATTTGCAGCACGTCAGCGAGTCGCTGATGGAGTGCTTCGAGAAGGTTAGTCGGTCACCCTGTTCCCCCTGTCCTCCCCAGGAACCTGCTAATTGACTTTACCCCTTTTTCAGCTGCAGGCTACCTTCACCAGCACAGGAGCCAGGCAGGCGCACTACCAGTTCAGCCCCAAATTTGTAATGAAGCTCCTGGATGCCCTCGTCTTTTATCCGGCCAGCGATTTCAATGAGGTATGTTATCTCCAAAAGGTTTAAAAAATATTACAAAACTAGTTATATTCCTACCTTATTAAGCTTGAAAAATAAATCAAACTTCCTTATGTTCACTTTATAAATTAAGCTTGCAAAATAAATCAAACTTCCTTATGTTCACTTTATAAATTAAGCTTGAAAAATAAATCAAACTACCCTATGTTCACTTTATAAATTAATGTTCACTTTATAAATTAATGTTCACTTTATAAATTAATGTTCACTTTATAAATTAATTAAAGGCTTTTCCCAACTTTTTTCTCTCAGTTTACAAGTAATCAGATTACTAACTTTGCGTTCCCTTTCCAGGCCCTCTACTGCGAGCTGCTGGGCATGTTCCGGGATAGATTGATTAGCGACGAGCATGTCCAGCAATTCGAGGCGATACTCAAGCAGACGATGCGCAAATATTATGGCAAGGAGGTGAGTTTGGAACTGTTTCCAGTTTGAGCTGTTAATGCAGGTTTTTTTCCCTTTCAGAAAGTATTTTTTGTGCCCAAATCACCAAAATCGAGGGGTCAACTGCATTGCTTGAGCCATGATGAGTGGCTGGAGGAGGTTCAGAGACAGATGACCATTTGCAGTGAGTATTTGGGTGTATTTGTAAAAGATTTTAGGACTTTTAGAAATATTTAGCTTCTGCTTGAATATATACAACCAAGAAATTAGCCCTTATACGCGATGTATAGCAAGTTTGGTATAGATTTAATACTTTATGATATCAAATGTATACTTATGAGTATAAATTGTATATCATAAAGTATTATATCTATACCTATAAGTATAGACTTTATACACTATAGTTTCCATTGGGTATTATTTTCGAGTATTTTTATACGAATCTTCATTGATATTTAGTGATTTTCTATTTTAGCTACGTATAGTATACGTTATGAGTATAGATTTTATATCATAAAGTATTATATCTATACTTAAAGGTATAGATTTTATACTCCATAAGTAGTTTGCATTGTGTATTATCGAATATTATTTTTATACAAATCTAAATCGATAGTTCGAAAACATATTGCGTTAGCTGGAATTGAGTGCTTTTTTGTTTTCTATACTTATAAGTATAGATTTTATACTCTTTAGTTTTCATTGGGTATTATCGAATATTATTTTTATACGAATCTTCATTGATATTTAGTGATTTTCTATTTTAGCTACGTATAGTATACGTTATGAGTATAGATTTTATATCATAAAGTATTATATCTATACTTAAAGGTATAGATTTTATACTCCATAAGTAGTTTGCATTGTGTATTATCGAATATTATTTTTATACAAATCTAAATCGATAGTTCGAAAACATATTGCGTTAGCTGGAATTGAGTGCTTTTTTGTTTTCTATACTTATAAGTATAGATTTTATACTCTTTAGTTTTCATTGGGTATTATCGAATATTATTTTTATACGAATCTTCATTGATATTTAGTGATTTTCTATTTTAGCTACGTATAGTATACGTTATGAGTATAGATTTTATATCATAAAGTATTATATCTATACTTAAAGGTATAGATTTTATACTCCATAAGTAGTTTGCATTGTGTATTATCGAATATTATTTTTATACAAATCTAAATCGATAGTTCGAAAACATATTGCGTTAGCTGGAATTGAGTGCTTTTTTGTTTTCTATACTTATAAGTATAGATTTTATACTCTTTAGTTTTCATTGGGTATTATCGAATATTATTTTTATACGAGTCTACATCAATTGTTCGATAACATAACGCGTTAGCTGGAATTTAGTGCTTTTCTTTGTTTTCGCGTTAGTGATTTGGGTCAAGTCTTGGTGCAGATTAGTATAGTTTTTATACTTTCGTAGTATCTTGGTGCAGATTAGTATAGTTTTTATGCTTTTGTAGCATCTTATTAAGAAATTATTAATATAGAATTTTTGTATAGTAAATCATAAAGCATTCATGCTGCTGCAACCCTAAAGCTCCCTAAAATTCAATTTTCACATAAGAAAATTAGCTAGAAACCCCTGCTGATCTTTGTATTAAATATACCCGAGGAATGGTTACTTTTTGCTAGACCCTCAGTTAAAGATTGCCCCTCTTAAAACCATTTTAAGGATACTTTCAAGTAATACAAGTCCTGCTCACACTTCAGAGTTTAAGTAACAGTTTCAAGACAAGGAGAAGGACCTGGTTTGTTGGGTTTGTTCTTGGGTAATCGGGGATAACTACACTGGGCCTGGGCGTCTGCTTGCGAAACCGATCCCGCTCCCGCTCCATCTGCCGGTACTCGGGATTCAAGCGCTTGATCCGCTTCCGTTCGCGATCCCGCTCCCGCATGATGAACTTCTGGCGCGCCTCCTCCTCGGGTGTCATCCACTGAAAGTACACAGAGAAACGAGACCTGCCATGAAAGATCTTTAGTCATAGGAAAATCGAAATTATAAATCTTTAACTTTATTCCCCCGACAGATACCGAAAGCTACAGCATCCCGGCCCCCATTACCGAGGAACTCTTGCAGCACACAGCTAAGATAGCTCGAGTCCTGGCGCGAACCGATGCCCACTTGCTGATCTTGGGCCAGTCTGGGGGACGACACCTGGATGCCATTTACACGGCGGCCACCCTGCAGGAGGCCAAGGTGCTGGCCCTGCAAGGAAGCGCCTCCTATGATCTGAGCGAGTTCTACAACGACCTGAAGCTGGCCATGCAGACGGCGGCCCTGGAGCAGCAGATGAGCTACCTGCTCATCGAACACTGCTGGCTGAGCTATGTCCCGGATATCCTGAAGCCCATAGAGGCCCTGCTGGAGGGCAGCGAGATCCTGGAACTGTTTGGGGACGATCTGGAGGCGGTGGCCAGCCCACTGAAGCAGGCGGCACAGCTTGAGGGATACCAGGAGTCCCTGGGAACATACTTTATGAGGCGTAAGGTCTGAAGGGGAAGTTTTAGAAGCTTGATTTTAGTTCTCATTACATCCAGGTGCCCGCGAGAACCTTCACATCATCCTGGTGCTGGATCCCAGTAGTGCCCGCGTCCAGGACTACTTTAACACCTATCCCGCCCTCCATCGCCAGATGGACCTGTTCTATGTGAGAGCGGAGTCGAGGGAAACCCTGGCCATGCTGCCCAAGCAGTTCATCGAGCTCCTGAACGAAGGCAGTGGCCGCGGCAAGGTGCCCGTGTGCAGCCACTTTGCCGACATGTCCGACGAACTGCCGCCGGATCAGCCCGCGCAGAGATTCCTCCAGCTCATCCGGAGCTACTTCCACATGTACAGCCAGGCGGCCACCGATATCGATCGGAGATTGGGGAAGCTGCAAATGGGCGTGGATAAGCTGGCCTCGGCCCACGCCCTGGTGGACACCCTAAAGTCCAATGCCGCTGCCCAGGAGCAGGCGCTCGGCGAGAAGCGGCAGCTGGCCAATGACGCACTAGAGATGATCTCGGCCACCATGAGGAATGCCAACGAGCAGAAGTCCAGCATGCTGGAGCTGAAGCAGGAGACCCAGAAGAGCAGCGAGCAGCTGAAGCTGCGCCAGAGGGAGATCCAAAGGGAACTGGCCGAAGTGGAACCGATCCTGGCCGAGGCCAGCAATGCCGTGGGTCAGATCAAGTCGGAGGCTCTCAGCGAGATCAGATCCCTGAGAGCGCCGCCCGAGGCCGTGAGGGACATCCTGGAGGGCGTGCTCCGACTGATGGGCATTCGGGACACCTCGTGGAACAGCATGAAGACGTTCCTGGCCAAGCGGGGCGTCAAGGAGGACATTAGGTCGCTGGATCCCGCTCGAATCAGTCCCGAGAACTGCGAGGCCGTGGAGAAGTTGCTCCTGGCCAAGGGCGATTCCTACGACGCCAAGAATGCCAAGCGCGCCTCGGCAGCCGCTGCTCCCCTCGCCGCCTGGGTGCAGGCCAGTGTCCGCTACTCCAGGGTCATCCAGAGCATCAAGCCCCTGGAACGGGAGCAGAACGAGCTGCAGAAGAACCTCAGTGCGGCCGAGGACGAGATGCAGGAGCTGGCCAGCGGCCTGGACGATGTGGACAAGCGGGTTAAGCAGCTGTCGGCCAAGCTGCAAACCTACACCCAGGAGGCGGCGGTGCTGGAGCTGAAGCTCCAGGAGGCCAGCGGCACCTTGCAGGCCGCCGAGCTCCTGGTGGGCAAGCTGAGTGCGGAATATGCCACCTGGAGCGAGCAGCTGGCGGAGCTCAAGAAAGCCCACAAGACGCTGGATGCCAAGACGCTGCTAATAGCCATCGCTGTCAACTACTATGCGGGATTGGGTCTGGAGCAGAGGAGGTGAGTCCTTAAACTTGGCAAATTTTGAATAGTTTGAATATTTGGTAATTCTACCCGGTACCCCTAGGGTACAAGGGTACAAGAACGTATGTAACAGGCAGAAGGAGGCATCTCCGACCCCATAAAGTACGAGTATATATATTCTTGATCAGCATTACCAGCCGAGTCGATTTAGCCATGTCCGTCTGTCCGTCCGTGTGAAACAACAGATATCAGAGACTATAAGAGCTAGAGCTACCAAATTTGGTGACAACATTGGAATCTGTTGCAAGCAGATCAAGTTTGTTTTTAAATTTGGCCACGCCCACTTCCGTCCCCGAAAATCATAAAAAACGGTATATAAGCTATAGTGGTGATTTCCGGCTTAAAGTAAATAGATATAATAAATAAGTAGGCATTCGCGGACGTGTTCTGAAAATTTCAGTAAAATCGGATGGTAAACATGGAAGTTATTAAACAATATAGTTTCTGTGTATGCCTATTCTTCTTCTCTCTCTCAAAAGCTAAGAACTCAGACACTCGAAAAGGGTTCCGTAGCATTGAGTCAAAACAAGAGGTCAATAGTCACCCTCTCACTCTATCGCACTGCTCAGGAATACTTTCCGGGTGTCTGAGCACATAGCTTTTGAGAGAGAATGTCAACATGTCCTTTTTTGGATGTTGCTCAACATGTTTCTAACAACTTTTGTCTTCATTTCTCAAAATTTTCTTTTTTCCATGTTCATGTCTAATTTAATTTAACACACAATGCTTTGGGTACCGGGTATTTCACACTTCCCACTTGTTTTCCCTTTAGTTCCTCCCTGAAACGCCTGGCAGTGGACTTCCGCCTGCCGCAGGACTTCAATCTTCGCGAATCTCTCCTCACCGAGCAGCAGCAGATCATCTGGGAGAGCCAGGGCCTGGCCCGGGATGCCCAGATCATAGAGAGCGCCGCCCTGCTGGGGGAGGTGCTATCGCTGCCCTACGGAGCCTGCCCGATTCCCCTGCTCCTGGATCCCACGCAAACGGCTGCCCAGTGGCTGATGGCCCACCTCAAGGGGAGCGGGAGGGCCTGCGAGCTGACCACCCATGGCAACGAGAGGCTGGCCTATCAGCTGGAGCTGGCCGTGCGCTTTGGTAAGACCCTGCTGGTCGCCGACTGTGAGCAGCTGCGTCCGCCCATCCTGCAGCTGCTGCAGGGCCACATCTATCTGCGCTTCAACAAGCGGCAACTGGCTATTGGCTCCAAGCTGGTGGACCTCCACGAGGGCTTCCAGCTGGTGCTGATCAGTAAGTCACATCGCCTGGATCTGCCCGAGGAGCAGAGGAGCCAGCTGAATCTGCTGAGGTTCACGGTGACAGCGGCCGGACTGGCCGACCAGCTAATGTCCAAGGCGATTGTTTTAAAGAACGCGGAGCTGGAGCACCAGAGGATAGAGCTGCTGCAGCGGGAGGGGGATCTGCTAAAGCAGCGAATGGATATGCAGGACAAGCTGCTGGAGCAGCTATCCAAGTCCGAGGGCGACATCCTAAGGAATGATCAACTTCTGGCCAGCCTGAACGAGGTGAAACAGAGCAGCGCCCAGATCGACGAGGCCCTGAAGCAGAGCGGCAGGATCAAGGAGACGCTGCTGTCCCAGTTCGGCTCGTTAAGGGAGCTCTGCGCCCGGGCCTCCTCATTCTATGCCGGTCTCATCCAGGGCTACGAGCTATCCGCCCTGGTCTACATCGAACTCTTTCTGGGAGCCCTCTCGAAGAACCAGAGGGAGGACTCCAAGGTCTACGAGCTGCTGGTGAGGAGTGTCTACATGAACCTGGCCCGGGCCACGTCCAGGGACAGTCAGCTGGCCCTGTCCCTGTGGGTCTGCCACCAGGCTTATCCCGACAAGCTGAGCCCCAAGGAGTGGGAGTTGTTTGTGAACAACTTCATGGGCAGCTCGGATGGCAGCCTGCTCCTGAATCAGTTGGGAAAACTGCCCGACTGCATGACCAAGGAGGCGCAGCTGAAGCTGGCCATGCTCCTGCAGTGCTTTCCGGAGCTGCGAGGCAAACTGCAGCTGGACAAGGACTACATTTGGCGGGGATTCATTGAGTCGCAAGCCGATGATGTGCTGCGTAAGTTGGGAAATTTAATTTAATTAACTCTCAGTTTTTATAAATATTTGCGATTACAGCCGCCCTGGGCTCGAGCTTCCAGCGCGTGCTCATTGCCCAGATCTTTCGGCCGGACCTGATGCTGCAACAGCTGCGCCGCGTGAGCAGTGAGCTGCTGGGCATCTCCCCGGATGCATCCACCCAGCCCTCCGTGGAGCAGCTGCTGCAGCAGAGCAGCTGCGATCGGCCCATCCTGATGATCAGCCAGGCCGAGAACGATCCCACGACCGAGCTGAGGAAGTGGAGCAACCAGAAGTACCGGGAAATGGCCATTGGCAGGGGCTCGGAGAAGAGGGTTCTCGCGGAGATGCGACAAGCCGCCCTCGATGGGCACTGGCTGTGCGTGAAGAATGTCCATCTGGTGCCCGAGTTTCTGGCCCAAATGGAGAGGGAACTAAGTGAGATGCAGAAGTCCAAGGACTTCCGCTTGTGGCTGCTGTGCGAGTCCACAGAAGGGTTCTCCGAGTCGGCCGTCTTCAAGTGCCTGAAGGTGCGCTACGAACAGCCCAGGGGACTCAAGCAGATCGTGATGCGCTTGCTCCAGAACCACGCCGCCGAGCAGGATCAAAACGTGAAGAGCCAGCCGAAGAGCCTCAAGATGCGACTGGTGTACTTCATCCTCACGGCCGTCCTGCAGCAGCGGCGACAGTTCATACCCCAGGGCTGGTCCAGGTACTACGAGTTCGGGGAGGCGGATCTCAAGGCGGCCCTGGGCATCCTCAAGTGGCTGGATCAGCCGCTCAACTCGGGCAAGTGCGATTGGCTGCTCCTGCAGCGTCTGAGCGAAGCCCTGGCCTTTGGCGGGCGGGTGAACAATGCCCGGGACCTGGACATCCTCCGGAGCTATCTGAGTCAGTTCTGCTCGGCCGACGTCTTGAGCAACCGCTGGTCGCCACCCCTCGGACTGCCGCTGTCCGTGCCCACCAGCAGCCAGCTGCAGGACTACTACGCAGCCCTGGAGAAGCTGCCCGACCAGGATGAGCCCAGCATGTACGGGCTGGCCAGTCAGGCGCAGCAGCAGAGGGAAATCGAGCAGGCCAAAAGGGTGATCAAGGAACTGCGGGGCCTGCACTATGGCAGGGGAATGGATGGTGACTCTGGAGATCCTGCAGGAGCTGGGGAAGCTACGCATCATCACCTCACTGATCGCCAGAAGCTCGAGCAGCAAATAAAGCCCTTACTGAATCTGTGGCGGAAGCTGGCCGGGTCTTGCACCATAGCCCAGACGGCTAAGGAGGCCACAAAGGAGCCCGGGGATTCGCCTTGGGCACTGTTTGTCCTCGCCGAGTTGAAGGTGGGCGCCGATCTGTACCGCACTGTGCACCAAACCCTCTCCCAGATGCATGCCTGGCTCAAGGACTCGCAGGAGGTGGACGGGGGCACTCTACGAGCTCTGGCCGAGCAGCAGGTAAGGCTCTTGATGTTTAGAGAGAGTTATTTGAAATTGTTTAACCCAATACAGATCCCCGCTGTTTGGCTAAAACTGTGGTCTGGTCCCGGCAGCAGCAGTGCCGTGGACTTCCTGAGAGCCCTCATCGTGCGTGCCCAGGCCGCCGAACAGCGATTCCAGGAGCAAGTGACTCTGGAGTTCGGCGAGGAGATCAATCTGGTTCATGTCTTCAACTGTGAGAACCTCTTGGCCTGCCTGAAATTACTGCAGTCCCGAAAGACGGGAGTGTCCTCTGAGCGGCTGGAGTTAAAAACTTGTGGACTGGGAAATTCGGAAGGAGATTCGTGCACAGTAATCCTCAAGTTGGCACCTCTGAAGGTGAGTGTGTTTTTAGAGGGTTTTATGGGATATTGCGGAACATATACAGAGATTTCGAACTTGAATTTAGATCTCAAACAACTAGTTTTCTTATAGTTGGGTTCTTAGGTATCCTAGGTATTTATTGTAATTGATCCTGTGATCTGAATTATCTTGAAAGCTTTGATTTTGAAGTAAATTGAAATCATCCTGCTGTTTATCACAAATTCACGATTGTTCAGTTTTGAAGGCACAAACTTTATGTGCATTATAACTACATACATATATCCCAAGCATATATAGCTTCCTCCTTTATAGTTTCTGAGGAATATGTAGCATCCCCGCCTGGCCCCCAGTCACAGTCGCCCTGCGCCCCCCTTTAATCCGCCTTCTGTGCGTCGCCTCCTCGTCCCTTTGTGTCTTACCTTCCCCATTTTGGCCATAAAGTGCGTCTCCATCTGGCCCTTGGTGCCTTCTCCCGCAGACCCGAGTCGGTTATCCTGTGCCGGCGATCCTATTCCGTTTACCGCATCGAAGGAATCATGCGAAATCTGTTTGGAGTCCGTTCTTTTCAGTTTTCACGCCGCTTTTTTTTTTTTGTTTTCATTTGATTGACATTCCGGCACAGTATAGTGTTACCAGATGAAAATTTTGCTTTCCCCCTAAAAAATCTCATATAGTCGATATTTCACCCTAAAAAATCCAGTCTTCCCTCTAAATTTAAAAAAACCTGTTAATGAAATCAAAACTCAATAAATTCGATTTATTTAATTTATTTATTTTGTATTAATTGCTATTTATAAATATATTTATGCTAAAACGAAATAGGCTGGATTTACAAATAAATTTATATTACAAATGTAATAATGTTGACAGTTCCAATTGTCTTTACTTCTCAAACACAAACAAACGAGCGTTCAAGGTTCCTCTTTAAACTCCTTTTCGTTGCCAATTTAGTGACGGTTTAAGTTTAGTTTAGTCACGGCTCTGGCCGGCGGTGTTTGTAGACTATCGCAAAATTGAAAGAAATCGACATTACTATTTAAATTCTTGACCAGATAAATAAATTTCTATAATGTCTATATATTTATATTCCTTTATAATTATTATTAATATTCGATGTTTGCCACAGCTACTCACCACAAAGGCATGAACAGGGTAAATAACTTTGCTAAAAAGGTGGGGAACATAGCTGAACAAAAACTTATTATGCGTGACGTAAGAAAATACACGTAAGACAAATAAGGTGGTAAAACTTGCTGAAAAGGGAAGACACGAAAACATTAGTTAAAATATTTAAATTTGTTGCTTACTTAAAATTGAATAAGTTAATGTAATACAAGAATACTTTCAAACTATAATGATATTTTTCCATTCCAGATTGATGGCGCCAAGAGTGGAATGGAAAGGTCGAACCCCTTTTATATTGGCTACAAAACTAAGGAGCAGGGTGTTCAGGCGTCGTTAGGACCCTCGAAATATGGAAAAAACTCATTGTATCCTGTTCAAAAAAGCGAATCAAACCCGAAATTGCCGTTATACTCCCGAAGCAGTCGGGACAAGTTGCTTTGTCACCTAAATGTGGACATTTTGGCAGGAACATCGGAGCAGATTCTCCTAGCTGGAACCGCGCTTATTGTTGAGGATTTTTAAATAAAATCATAAAAGTGGAGTGCACACAATAACAATTAATAACTAAGATTGAAATAAATATACAAAATATATAAATATACAGGCGATAATGGATTACAATTTAGAAACATATTCGGAAATAAATAGATGGGATAAAAAAATAAATTGCCAATTCATTTTTCTGATTTCATATTATTATTTGAACTCATTTATAGACTTGTAATTATTTCAGGATCCTATTCTTAATAGTAATTCTAGTTAATTTACTACTTAAATTCAGTTTCAGAAATGAAATTAAAGTACTCACTTGTAGGTGGCTTCCGCCATTTTTTGTGGTTTGTAAATATCCGCCATTTTGACTGTTCAAACAATTCTTCTCTTTTTCTTCTCGACATATCGTGTTACTCCTCTGGCTCATGTATTATTTGTAAGTACTTGCTTTGCTCAAGCAATAAATCATCCTCTCTCTTTCTGCAGCTACTTGACAGCAAATGCTCCTCTAAAAACACGATCAGAAAAAAAAGGAGAGAATTCGTACAGAAAACAGCAAACAGTATAAGAGCGTTTTACAAGCGCGCCTAAATGTATGCAGCTTTCGCTGAAATTCGTTTTATTTAGGCAGCGCCCTCTACATCTTAAAGGCATTAAGCAAAATTACTGTCGCCATCTATATCTATGTATGGACAACTAAGGCAACAGCGGCTTCAAAACTGTGCAGAAATCCTTTATGCTGTAAAAATGTGTTTTTTTATTAAAACAAATTTAATTTAAATTAGGGGAAATTTCCGTTCTACGGTAATTCTTTGGCTAGAAATCAGAAAACTTAATGCGGGTTTTACAAGAAATAAAGTGGACATTGGCATAGATCTTGACCTTATTAATAAATATTAACATACAATTTATTAAACTATAAATATTACTTTACTCATTCTCCTTTTAAAAGCCACCAAATCCTTTGGGGGAGTTTGCTACATCCTGGCTTACGAATGCGTTCTTTTCAAATGCTTTCAGACACAAGCCATTCAATGTTTGCCCCTTGAAATATTTTCAAATTGAACCGTCGACATTTTAGGGGCCTACTTAGCCCGCTATCAATAAGCAAATATAAATTAACCAACAAATCGGACCGCAAACACGTAAGTTGCTCACAAATTTCACTCGGATGCAGCTGGTCACGAACTGTTATTTTTTCTAGATAGAGAAACGTATTTTATCATTTATTTACATAAAATAAGCGACCGCAAGGTTTAATTAACCGCAAAAGTGGCAGGCAAAAATATAAAAAAAATTTAAAAAAAAAGAGGAAAACCCGCGTAAAGAAGGACAAGAAAATGAGAAATGAAAAAATTAAATGTGATGTGTGAGTTAATGCAAAACGTAAACACGAAGAAAAAGAAGCGGCGAAGGATAAACATACACACATGTGGAAATAGATATGCGGACATCGGGTATTGGCATCATGCGGAGTAATAAGGTAAATATGTGTACAGCTATAAACACACACACAGAGATACTTGGGGAAAATAAACATACATATTTTTATGTATGAAAACTGTTAAGGAATGTGAATTAAAGGGAATTATTCCAGGATGGCAGTGAAGGAATTATGAGAGGATTAATGGATAAGACTCGGTTGAGATACCCTTTCAGGTAGTTTATGATAAAAAGAGAGTATTATTAATACTTGAATATTGTAAAAAATGTGTTCAAAAGTTAGTACATTATTATATAAGATTTATTTTAATATTACAATATATTAATATATGTCCAGGATGGCAGTGAAGGAATTATGAGAGGATTAATCGATAGGACTCGCCTGAGATACCCTTTAAGATAGTTTAGGAAGAGAGTATTTTAAATACTGTAAATAATGTGTGCAAAAGTTAGTAAATTATTATATTAGATTTATTTTAATATTACAATATATTGTAATTATTATAAATTATTTTTAAATATTTTTGAAATAATGAGGAAAGTTTAATTAAAGATTATTCCGAACAAAAGCTAATATTTCGGTTGCAACGAAACCTGACTTGGATATACAAATATTTCCAAAGTTTTCCACTTTTTTTCTTTAGTATTGTTTGGCCTTAGTTAGCCTTTGATGCTGGAAGTAGTTGGGAATTTTAGTGTAGGTTATTTTGGCAATTTTCTTTTGGAAGTTCTGTTAAGACTCCCTTCAAAATATATTGTGTTTCTTGTGGTAATTTTATAATTTAAAGAATTATATATACAAGGGTAATTCCCCGTTACAAGCAAGGACCACTTAGACCCACCCAACGGACATTGACCGAACCCTGAGTCAGAGCCACTCACCCGCCCCCTCTCCCTGCCGCATCCCCTTCTCATCTTTGTTTATTTTTTTCTCCTCTCCGCTGCTGTTATCAGCGGACGAGAACGCAGCGTGAGTGCGCCTGTCACTTGGGGCAAACATATGTTTCGTTACAAATTGACGACCGCAACGCTCTTATCAGCAACGGCTGCTGCTGATACCAACAACAACAACAACAACAACAACGGCAAAGGGACACACAAGAGCGGGGTGCCGAGGGAAAGGGGCAAAGGGAACCGCTGGACAACAGAAGACAACAAACGAAAATTAACGAAAACTAAATTTAAACACGTCTTGCTGCGGTCCACCCAGCGAAGAGATGTGTTTCATTAGCTGCAGCTGCAATGCGTCTCCCTCTCTCCTTCGCTTCCATTTATCGCTGCCTCTTTCTTCTGCTAAGCACTGGAAAAAAATAGTGTGCACTTAATAAATGATTATTCATAAATTAAGGTATTTATTTGAATAATTTTATGTAACTGTGTTGTTTTCATTAATGTTTTTATTATTTTTTAGAGAATTCATCAAGCAAAAAAAAAAAACAATTTTTATTTATCTTTATTAATTTAAAAAATGTCATTATTTTTAAACAAAAAATACATTCAAAATATATTTAAATTATAAACAGTTTCCAAAATATTATTTCGTAGAGCCATGTAAGCTTTCTTCTGCTGAGCACTGGAAAAAAATAGGGTGCACTTAATAAATGATTATTTATAAATTAAGGTAGTTATTTTAATTATTTAGTTTAAATCTGTCGAGTATTAAAATGCTATCGAATCATTTATTGTTGCTTTCATGAATGTTTTTATTATTTTCTAGGGAATTCATTTGGCAAAAAAACAATTTTTGTTTATATTTATTAATTATACAAAGTGCATTATTTTTAAACAAAATATACATTTAAAATATATTTTATTTATGAAGTGTTTCCAAAATATGTATTATTTCGAATAACACTTAATAAATGATTATTCATAAAATAAGGAATTTATTTAAATAATTTAATTTAACTGTGTCGAATATAATAATGATATCGAGTCATTTATTTTTGCTTTCATTAATGTTTTTATTATATTTTTTAGAGAAATTCATCAAGCAAAAAAACAATTTTTATTTATCTTTATTAATTTAAAAAAATGCATTAATTTTAAACAAAAAATACAATTCAAATATATTTAGTTTATGAACTATTCCCAAAATATTCTTTCCTAAAGCTTTGTTAAATATTTAAATATTTTAAAATATTTAATTTTCCAACATGGTATTTTATATACTTAACACAGAATTATTCCCAGTGCATTCCTGCGGTTAGGGCCGAGTGAGTGTGTGTGTCAGGTGGAGAAAAGGGGCAAGCATGTGCTAAGACCTATTAAGGGGTTAAGGGTTGTCCGGTGGCAACCGCTGACTTTTCGCTCGCAGCGGGCGGTTCCAATAAATAAGGTTTACTGCCGGACCCCGTGTGGCTATGTCCGGGGCCTAATCCTGGTCTGCAAGCAGGCAAAAGGGAGTTATGAGACGGGAAACCGTTTGGTATAATTGTTATTATCAAAAACAGATATTTAACAGGGTTAATTTCGTGAAACAAAGGCTAGTCTAATCGCGAAACATTCAACTAAGATACCAGTTTAAGCACTTCGATTCTGGTTAGAAGTGTTCTAATTTACAAACAGTTTCTAAGGTCTGCTAATAGCAGTCTTTGAATATCAAAGAACCGAATAATTGACGGGTTCTGTGCGGAATGAGTTCAACCCTTTTGTACTTTTTTACTCTCTCTTAACCTCTTTCGAACAACTCAAAGCTGCCCTCTTGCCACGGAAGTTAAATATATACAACGGGTCGGGAAAATATTAAATCCGATCCCCTCAAAGTCCCCAGATCCCGATGTCCTGCCCCCTTCGATTCCATTCGATTTTGCTGCGGTGTGAACGGGCAATGGCAAACAGGCAAATAAACAAACAATCGGAGGGGGCGGAAAGCGTTCGTCCTTTGGCTTTCGGCCAGGATTTTCCAGGAGGTGCGTATGCACATGGGCCTGGGTGTGTGTGTGTTTAAGTTTCAGGGGGTCGATATGGTGGGCTGATTGCTCACTGGCTTATATGGGAGAGCGGCCTGCCGTTGGCCCGGCATGGCCCAGGAAACAATTAGCTCTAAATAAAATTTAAAATAAGCAACTGTTTGCGCTTCGCCGTTGCCAGCGGACACGCTAGGCATGGGGCAAGGCGGCGGCTCATATTAGATAGCATGATATCACTTAATTACGGTATTTAAATGAGCAACAAATGATATGCTTTTAGGCTTTCGAGCCCCATTTCGATGAAACCTCAAATGCACACACACGAGCCTCAATATCGCAGGCATATCTCTCTGCATTTTCCCCAAATATATTTCCATATACATTTTCGGGCAGCGCATTAACTTTTTATATTTATTTTGTGCCAAAAACGTGCGCTGCTAACTATGCAACACTTTGTGGGCGTAATCATCTTTGGACAACTTCATCGCCATGGCACTGCTGCAGCGAGTGTGTTTGAAATGTAATTGAAATTTAGTTGGCAAAACTAATTGGAATTGCTGCATTATGCAAGCGCCGATAAAGCCGCAGCAGTGGAGCCTCCACGTGGGCAACGAAAAAAAGAAATAAATCAATAAAAAGGTGGAGAAAATAGGAGCTACACTTGATTTAGATGAAGGATTGATTGTGGGACTTTATTCCTTAATCCTTAAAAATATGGCTTAGTGAAAAATGTCACCAAATATTATATAAAGTACTTATTATTATTAGAACTTATTTGGCTTAGTGAAAAATGTCACTAAATATTATATAAAGTACTTATTATCATATAAATTGTGAGTTTGTGTATGTAATAAAGTTTCGTCGAGTAAAAATACACAACTATATATTTATATAAACTTTAAACATTATTTTTCTAAGGAGAACATGTAAAAGATTATTTATTTCAATATCAAAGATATAATATACAAAAATAAATACGTTTGTATATACTGTAAGCATTATTTTTCACTGAAAACATTTAAAAAATTATTTACCTAAATGCCAGAGATACAAAATATTAAAAAAAATACAATAACTCTTATTCAACATTAAAGAAAAAATGCATTTAGTTTCTGACCAAAAAAGAGACTTAAAAATATAGAAAACTCCATAAATCCAATTGCATTTCAGTGCAGACAATAAAACTGTTCGAAATCGTTTCCAATGAAACTGCTAATTAAAATAATTTGCGTGCTCGTTCGACTAAACCCAAAAGTGAACGACGTAAATAATTTAATTAACCGAAATGACATGCAAAATGCTTAGGACAATGGCCACAAACGACGGCTATTAGAGGAAGGGGGTTGCGAAGGGGGTTCAATAGGTTAGTCCGGTCCCCCGACTGCATTGCCATTGCTGACCCAATTAGGAAACTGTTTTGGCCATCGCGTTTAGTTTTCGGCCACTATCGAATTATGCATGCGATAGAGCTTTCCCAGGTCGCGGAAGTCACTCACTCCATCGACCCTATCTCCTCCCAAAACTGAAAACCGCACAATCCCCGGTTTATAGAGCATTTCAACGGAATTTAAGTCCCCGCTGGACCTTAATTAATGTGCTGGCTTCCCCTCCGCTCTTTAACCAAATTGTACTCTTTATATTTATTTACCATATTTATTTGGTTATTCGCACAAACTTTGTGTCAAGTATGAAAACAAAAGCCAAAAGTTCACCAAAAATTCAAGCGCAAAAAATTATGCCAGTCTCTACATAATAATAAAAGTTTCATCCGCGCTCAATTTAAGCCGCATTTCGGTGCGGGTTTACCCCCATCGGCTGCCGGAAAGTTTAGCTGATTTACTGTTTGTTTTTTTTAATTTTAATCATTTCGGGTTATTCATGGATATACTTCTGATTTTGATACTCTGGGTGTGAAGCTGAGATTTAATATATGTACTTTAAAATATTTTAAATCCTTACGATTTGAATATATAAACTTTTAATAACATATTTAAATATAAAGATATGATTTTTATGTGTTTTATAAATAAGTCACTGATATTGGCATAAAGCATATTTTGTATTTTATTCAAAAGAGTCCCCTGTGATTTTTACTTTAATTTTATTTCATTTTATTTAATTTAAGAAGAATTTCATGCATTTTAATCGGGATATTCTGACAGAAAACAAAAGCATACATAGATAATAATAATACAAATTATATTATACTGCTTTTCATTTATTTTCTTACATATTTCCCAGATCCCAAGTAAGAAAGTAAATGGATATCTTAATTGTAGCTCGTTTCGCCCTCTTTGCGAAAAAGTGCACTGCAATTTTCACTCAATTGACTCAATTGTTCATTGTTGTCTCTGCGATAAATATTCTTGTTTTCATTCAGCCTTTACTGTTTTTGCGGATCATTTTGTTTGTATTATTTTTATTTTGTTGCGTTTTTTTCGGGTATATATAGAGCAAACATAGTTTTAACAATTTTTCGTGAAAACGAAAATGAAATGGCAACAGCCAGCGGACAAAGGTGTGCCACCCACGTGAACTCACACTAAGAAAAATAAATGATAAAATTATCCATATTAAGTAATAAGAAAGCCTATAAAAGTAGGTTTATTTATTTATTTATTTATTTCTTAATATCCTAGTGCTACAAGAGTAAACTTATATTTATTGCACTAGTCAAAGTGGACACACATATTATGAGTTTGTTTTAAATAATATTTCTTACTCTAACAATTTACTTATAAATATTTTACTCACATTTTGATTTCGTTAACTTAAATCTATATTATTTTATTTATTTTATTTTGTGTTTTGTTTCTTACTTATATTATCTTTCTTTTCGTTTACTATTTTGTTTGTTCTATTTTAAATATTCCTTAATTTTTAATTTAAACTGAGTTGCGCATCTAATAGTCTTTAAGTTATGTGGGAGGTTGTTCCAGAGGCGGATAGCATTGGTAAAGAATTGTCTGCTTGAAGTTAAAGATTTATATCTTGGGCATATGAAATTATTAGTCCTTGTGGATGTTGCAGAGCTGAGCTTATTGTAGAGATACGGTGGTTGCCGAGTTGTCACAATATTATGGAGATATATAA